>LLCD01000448.1:0-18713 GCA_001414355.1 Hymenoscyphus salicellus
GTTTGCAAGTGCAAAGCCCTTTTAGCATCAGTTAGGTCCGAATTTGAAGAGTTTACAAGTTTTTTTGCTTCCTCAGTGGCACTCACAGAAGCATTAGGTTCCTGGCTCTTCTCAAACTTCCTCAACGCATCTACAGTCTGCTCTCATCAGTCCTCATCCATAATATCTCATTTTCAAGAGTGGAATACAAACCCTAGCTTGAGCAGGCCACACCTCATCAACACTCAAGCCCACAATCATTTCCAAAATCTGACTCTCGGCCAACCTTCTTGAAGCTGTGGAGTGAGAAACAATCCCTTTCCTAGGTTCCTGAAAGATCCTATGATGGGAAATCGCATATCGGATGACACGTCTCAAATCATGTTCATTAATCCCACATTTTTCAGCGAGCTCAACGATTGTGGTCTCGCCATTGAGAGGGACCTTTGTGGCGATCTTGAGTTGAGAGATAGCTGTTAGGGCGGTGGGATTTATCTTTCTTCAAGTTAGTTGCAATGTCTTGAAATGTTTTGAAAGAAGGGAGGGGAGGGGGGGGGGGGGGGGGGGGGGGGGAGTACCGTTGGTGTGAGAAGCGAGTCTGGACCTTGTAGTAATTGTTGGAGTTCTATGCTTGCTTCTACTGCTTCAATACGTGCCTGTTCAAGCTCAGGGGGAGATCCATCTGGGAGTGCTTTTAGAGGGCCCTTTTCTTCGAAAGAGGGTTGTGGTAGTTCCTTTTCGCGGAGGTATGCGTCGATTTTCTCGGTATTTGAGGAGATGATTTTCGAGAGTTTGAGAATTCTGGATGAAGCCATGTCTGGCTTACTTGCAAACGTGTGATTGAACTCAATTTATTTTATTCGTTCATTTGACTTTGGTTTATCTCTGGAATTCTTGGTGTTTATAAGGCTAAAATTGATGTCACTGGTAAGGGGTTTGATGTGTTAGTGATGTCCTCCACTCATCAAAGATCCGATCAATTCACGTATTTCGAGCACGTTTATTATGCCGGTTTATCTAATGGGCCAATGGTGGTGCTCTCGTCTCTTACTATTTGTCCCGATGAGGAAGGTGCTTTCATGCGTGAGTCATATTCTTAGTGGGGTTAGTTGTCATTTGCGGCACAGTAGTTAACTGGAAGTGGGATAATATGTTGTTATATCTTATGCGGAGATTGTGTTTTTACTGGTTGCTTGCTCGTATTGCAGAGGGATTTTAATCTGACATGGTTTTAGGGCAAAGGTATTGAAGAACTTTATTCATATTTTTCGTTACTTCCTTACTAGCTGGCCATAATACATGAGAGACTTTCGAGTAAGCTTTGTACTGTAATAAGCTATAATAGCTGGCTTACTTATTCCTTCGGGGAAAAAATGTGTTCTTGTCCGTAATTTTCAAAACTCCCTGAGATTGAAGACTACCTGATATATAGGCTGAATCTTGAGATTTTCACTACTATTCAAGCAGTCTCTCGAATGCTAGTGTAGATAATTTTCAAAATTTCAAATCCGAGTAGTTGTAGCTCGCACACGGTACACCAAACTTGCCTTCTCGCTTCATCTTCATTAGTCTTGTCTCTTGGAACGTTAATGAGAGACAATATAAGCTGCCAGATTGTAGCGAGTTACTTTGAATCTAAGCGACTTTGGATATAAGTTTTGATATGCAATGCGGTTCCATCCGAGAACTGACAATTAGGCCTCGAAAGACCTTTTTTTGGAATGAGGTATTACTAGAAACTAAAATACAGCTGAGACAAGGAACAAATAATTATATGGAGTAGCTACCAATTGTTCGCAGAATCCGCTGGATATTGATTGAGGGGCTGACTTTCTGGTTGCCGGGATTAAAAGTGGACATATTTATATTTAGGCTCGGAATTTACGTAGTGAGCGGCACTGTCAACTTGGTCACCTCAAATTTCGAGACAGCACGATCAATTCTCAACCTACATACACTGCTTCAACTCAACCTAGCTGCACCACTGGTCTCCTCCGAGAACCAGGATGTTTGCCGCTGGCATCGAAGAGGCTTTTGTGCCCGTAGACGACAAAATATCCATGGAGGGAGGGATTATGGTCCCAAATTTCGATGAATACACTTTTCATGCGCCTCGCCCAGGTTACTTTCTTGGAGACGAAGTAACAAATTCAATGGGAAATCTCTGTAGCTTTGCAAATATCTGCCTCGCAGAGGATAGAGCGAGTCAGTGGCCCACGGACGATCAACTGCGAAGTATTCTTTACCTGCTCCCGGCAGAGCTTCTCATCAATATTATACTGCGCCTGGACCTAGGTAGCGTAATTCTATTAAGACAGACGAATCGGTTTCTCAGATCTTTCATTGACTCGATACCCGTTTTCCGAAGTGTGGTCGAGTTTCCCAAATTGCTTGGTGCAGTTTTGCAGCTTCGGTGTCATTTCTTTGATCTGAAAACACTAGGAAGATGTCTTGTCGACCTGACATGTTCATATTGCGGCAACTTTGGAGATATGCTTTATGTGGTCACGGCTGAAAGATGGTGTTATTCCTGTTGGGCTGGAAGGAAGGAAAATACCCCGATTCTTGTTCCTTCAGATCCAACATCCCCGGATCGAGAAATCGCTGAACGGGAGGCCCTCGAACAGCTTGGTTATGTCCCTCATGTTTTTTTGTCGCCAGGAATCTATGCTGGAATGGGCCAAGCATCTACGAGGAACCCACGGCTCGCATTCGATCAGCGCTCATTATCTGCCTTGCCTAATCCCCCCGATTGGGAAGAGCTTAAGATTCTCCATTATCCGCATCAACTCAAATATACAGTAGTCATTCGAGCTCCTTACTTTGACGGGTCAACAAACTCATGGGAGGAAGGGGTTCTCTGTCGCGCATGCGCATACCAAGGGTGGAAAAGGTTGCATTTGAATTGGATTGACGAGTGGAGGTTGAGAGGGCACTGGGAAGAATCTTTTCCTACCTGGGGAGAGCCATTTCGAAGATTTACGCGCGACGGAATGAGGGATCATGTTGAAGAACACGGTGAAATTTTGAGATTGGTAGACAATGAAAGTCCTTCGGGAACACGTCTTGCGCACAAAAATCCTCCGAGTTCAAGATCACGACACCCGCGGGGACTTAAAGAAATAAGTGATCTCTTGCGTCGTTGCCTTGAAAAGGAATTTCAATTTCCCCAACTTCAGCTTTACTCTCCTAAATGGGACCGTGTTCTTGCATGACATTTGAGGATAGCATGCTACCAGGGAGCGACAGAGCCTGAGGACTTTGGATAAACCTAAGTGCCAAATGCTTCTCACAAATTGCATGAACATCGAGCCGTGACGATCAGAGGTTTTTTGGGAGATAAGTGCAATTCACATACAAAAAGGAAAACAGCAGAGACGGAGGGAATTAAAGGGAGTTTTGAGTGAAGTATTTGCTTTCGAGTCTATATTGTGAATGTCATATTCACTGATAACTTCAACGTGATTGTTGTTGCAGGCAGACAAGAGTACTCGCGCAAGAAGAACAGTTGTATCGACGAAACGGCGTCTCCACAAAACAGGTGCCGAGTAATCTTGGTGCGGTTGCCAGTCTAAAATATGTCGTCTGTATAGTACCAAATCCCTCCAGCCCATTAGCTTCGAATGTTCACATCTTTCCGATGCCTCGTTCAACCTTGGATCCCAGCGCAACATCAACCAAAGAAGCAATCTTTTGGAACTCCTCGATAAGCTACTCAAATTAGCATAGCCCCAGAAAGCATCACGGGGTACGACAAACCTCGTCCTTGGACTTCTGGATCTCTGCTTTCTCGCGTTGCAACTTTGCTACCTCCTCTTCCAAGGTTATAATCTTGGCTTGGAAGGCGTTGCACATCATGTCGATCGGTCCGTTTCTGGGATCAGACAGGATAGGGTGCGCGATAGAGGACATCGTGTTGGGCTGGTAATGGTAGGCTTGTCCCTACTGAATGGTTACACTTCGACTCGATCTAATTTGGAGAGTATTCTGAGACTTACGACTGGCATGTATTGTTGAGTGTATGGATGAGCAGGATTGAATGGCTGACCATAAGTGTACCAGAATCTCTGTCGGTATTGTTGTTGATCCTGCAGATGACGTTGTGTGTGCGGATCCTCGTCAACTTGCATTGTCGTCAAACCGTCGAAAAACGGCCATTTACCACCAGTTCCAGGAGCGTACTTGTTTGCGGAAGTGTTCTTGTTCGCGGAGGTATTCTTGTTCGCGGAGGTGTTCTTGTTCGCGGAAGTGTTCTTGAGAACCTTGGAGGAAGAGCTCTTGGGGGTGCTCATCGGAGTGCTGTTTGGAGTGATTCTGGGGCTATTTCGTGCTGTGAGTTTGGAAATCTTGTTGGCCGTATTCTTGACGATACCGCGAGAAGATCTGTCTGGGTTTCCTGATTTAGGAGGCATGGTTGCAAAGCAGCAAATATGAGGCTCTGTGCCTTGGCGCGGCGTTGGTTGTTGTTGTTGTTGATCCTGCGTTGAAGAGGTCGGCTGAGCATGCCCTTCGCGCTATAAAAATATGACGTTAGTGTGAGCAATTTATCCCAGCCGATATTTACGCGGTAGTTCTCAGTTGAATTTATTTATTTATCTTGTCGAGGTCTCAAGTTTAAGCGAGGGCTACCTTGAGAGGTATGACCATTCACCACATTCCGAATTTCACGCAATAGAGGGTAGAATCGGTATTAAGAAATCCAGGCTCGTACTTGCCTACCCCTCTCGTTATTACAACGCTCTGGGGCATCTCAGTCTAAATATTGCGACAATTAAGAATGTTTGTTTGGGAAAAATCGAGGTCTTAAAGTGTTTACTAACAAATACAAAAAATTGGAACAACAGGCTATTCACTGTCGCTTTGGTCATCTAGTCTTGTCTCTTGCGTTGAATCTCTCACCTAATTCACCTCAAATTCAAGTTATTTATGTTGACCCCTTAAACTTGAATGAATTTCATAAGACTCTCGGAGGAACAATCACCGGGACCAGGGAGTCTCTCAACCACGAGTGCGCAAAATGATCTTTGAGGTGAAGCAAGAAGGCAAAAAAAGAGGTCCTCTAATCACTGTGAAGGGATCTGACCTACTCACTACCCCATTTGGCACTAAGCTGTTGAGTAGCAGTGATATAAAATGGTTGTCTGAAGAGAAACCGTTTCAGAATTGTGGTTGGAAATTAAGGGATCATTTATTAGACCCTTGTGATCTTCCTATCATTGTGGAAGTAAAAACCAAAAAAAGGCAGGCTAAAGGCGAGGGTATGGAGGGCTCCTGGTGGACAGAAAAGTTGGCATTGCAAATTGCGATCCAGCAACCGACTAGTGCTATAAGTTGACAACAACAACTCATTTCCATTCAATGACTCCATGCCTTGGGAATGCTTGATAGTTAGTTCATCCTCACCTCATCGTCATGCTTAGAGTCAGCAGAAGTAAGAGTTAAGAGCGTTTGGGGGATGTAGCGTTCACGATGCACCCTCCTAAAAAAATTGAGCAAAAATTAATCACAATAATTGGGCGTTGCCCGGGATTGAACTAAAGAGATGATTAGATATGAGTTTTGAAATGGATAGGCGAAATGACTAACCCGGGGACCTCTCGCAAGTTGTAACATAGGGTTAGCCCTAAGCGAGAATCATACCGCTAGACCACAACACCCGTGGTTTTCTAAAGCTGATGCTTTGGATGGCCGGGTAACTCCTAACAGTTAATAAGACCCCTGAATTTTGCTCCCATGCGGGCTGTGGGAGGCTTGGCGACCGGGATAAACCCCGCGGGTGAACCCCCCTACACACCAGCACCCTTACAACTACGTACAACAATTAGGTACGAACTTCAGCATCTACCATGGCGCAAAAGGAGGAAAGCGCATGGACTCGCGATACACTCTACTGATGATTACGCACGAATATTGATGCGACCTCACCCTCGCAGCCTAATTCCCGTCGCCTACTCTTCACGAACACCAGACTACGCTACCTTATCCCTTCTCCAACTTCAACCACAGTCGCCGATGTCAATTTGGATACAATGAATTATAATCGTCATGGCATGGACAAGCTCTGATAGCAAGATCTCGCACATTCGAAGGATCAGATGAGGAGCGGAGGGAGATGTTTGGGCATGGCGGGGTATCGTGGAGAACAAGTTCATTAAAAGCCGGTACTGAGCTGGTAAGAAGACTTTCTGTTTTGCTTCAATACACTAAACATTATTCAATTATATCTTCTAACGGACATTAGATATACTTTTCTAAGTAGCAAGATACTTGAAGAATAAAACCCACGCCGTGATTAACATGGCAAAAAGCAACGCCAGACCAACATTGGTCACCCACGGCTTGACCTCCCGCTTTGTCAGATTATCTTCGCTCTCCGTTCCACTAGCGGCGATTCGATCCTCCTCTTGCTGCCTCATCTCCCTCGTCAAAGTCATCCCACTCCCAAGGAACTTCCGATCCACAAATATATACGTCAGGCCAAGCACGAAAGCCCAACCCTTCAGACCAATCGCAAGTTTAAGAACACGATCATAACCACCTCCTTCAGTCCCATCTTGCAACACACCAAAGGCAATGTCGATAATAGTGCTGCCGGAATTGTTGAAAGCACGCCAGACACCGAATGCCGTACCGATCTTGTTCTGGTCGCGGAGAAGAAGGGGTATGCAGATTTGAAGAGGCATTGCGTTGATTGTTCCCGCGAGACTGGAGAATACCAAGGCAACAGTAGGATGGACAGATGTGAATCCCAGTAAAGCGCAAGCTGTAATCCACAGCAGTGGTGCGAGGGCGACTAGATGGAAACGGTGACCATACTTGTCAACCGCAGCCCCAATCACCGGCGAAAGAACAATGGGCAAAATCTTCTGTGCCGAAGATAGGTAACCCGCTACGGCCTGTGTGTAGCCACGGAAACCGATAATATCTGCTGAACTTGTAGAGAACCCTCCAGCTGCCCCTGATTGCAGAAGTTGCGTTGCTGGTAGCATCCAGAAAGCCCATGGAAGGAGGAAGAGAGTTGCCCATGTGAGCTTCTTTTTGTTTGGCCCCTCGGGTTGTAGGGTTCGAGCCGAATTGAACTGCATTGCAGTAGGTACGAAGAAGCGCTCGAAAACAATGTATGCCACAGAAACGATGACGGAAAACGCGCAGAAAAACACTGGGATCCAAAAGCACCAGCCATACCAACCAGTGCTCTCTTTTATCGGAATTGCGACCATTCCAGCCACAAGACTGACTGTCCCAGCTATGGCATTTTCAAAGCCGAATGCGAAGGCAAGTCCATCAGCTCCGAACCAGTGGTAAAAGAACTTTTGCTGGGCAGAATCCACTACAGCAATTCCAAACCCCATTATAACGTGTCCGGCAACCAATAATCGCCATGTTCCCAGTGTAATCCCGAGAGCTGCGAGTACCGACCCAACCAGAATGACCGATGTGCAGCAGAGTGTGATGACACTAGGTCCAAACCAATCAAGACAAAGTCCTCCAACAATTGGCCATATTGAATTAACGACTGCGTCTGCGGAAGAAATAACTCCAAATTGTGTGTTCGTAATCCCGAGGTCCTTTCGAAGGGTGCTTTTGAGCGGTCCAAGTGACGCTGACGTCCAGTTGGTTCCTATGGGGAAGGCGACGATGCAAACAAGGGCAAATATCTTATAAGACCAAGGTATTTTGATGGCATCGGGAGCTGAGTTCTGACTTTGTCCAGCGACATCTTCTTCATCAACTTCGAAATTGGTTTTCGAGTCGTTCAATGGCTTGCCGTGTGGGGATGGTGGGGTGTCTGTCGATTGGATCGTCGCTTGATCCTTTTCGGAAAATGGTGGTGGGGGTGTTGAAGACATGTTGAGGGTAGGCTGCCGCTGATTCCTGTCCGTTTCTCGTGGGCATCATTCAACGTTTATACATGCATTTTTCCGCATTTTGATCAAATTTATTGGGCATTCCAACTTTGCCAAACTTTACCCGTCCTCGGATCCTCTCGAGTGAGGGAGGTGATATGGGACGAGGAAGAGTTTCCCTGCGCCAAGTACTGAGTGGGAGGTTTTTTGAGCTCTTGTCGCGCGATTTTGTGTTTTGGGGGCAAGTCTGCCGAACTATCCAAGCCAAAGAGATGATCTGATTAGATCAAAGTGGATAAGAATATGTTCACTTCTTCTCCACTGTGGATCTACGGATGAAAGTTTAAGGTGTTAACCTTCATAAGTGGGTGCGATATGGGGTTTCTCGGGGCGCTCTTCGGCGCTAAGAATTTCTGGAGAGACCACCTGCACCCGCCATGCTGGCTTTGATCTCAATTCGCTGGAGGTTTCCCCTCGCTCCTTGTCATTTGTCTTTAGACCAAGCGGATTTGAGAAGTTAAGGTGGAATAACCTCTCGCATTTTTCCACGTGGTGTACATTCGGGTAGAAATATGAAAAAAACTTAAACAACTGAATTGATTATACGGCAAAGTTAGGATACTCAAAGTTCGTTACTTCTTAGTAAACCGAGCCTTCTACTTCTAGTTCGATTGATAAGGTTCGTCTAGAACTCTGTACAGTAGCCCCTCCATGGGATAGCTGGAACGGTGCTGATGACCAGCTTGATGGTCGAGCTTCGTTTTATTCATACCCCGCTATAACTCTAGATTGGGCTATTTCTGGGAAAACGAACGACCGGAGACATATCGCGAGAGTTGCCGAAGCTTCACTTTGTTAATTCCAAGTTAGTTCTGTAATTGAAATTTCTGAATTGTTTTTGAATGCGGCCCTTGAGACTGGTCTAACCCTATCAAGCGGAGTACTAGGAGCTAAGGAGGAGTCCGTACAAGTAGAATACACTCAACGCTAAAGCCAGTCGAGGTCTTTGATCTTCCACTGCCTGTTTCGGAAAGGTTCTCTAGTTTTTTATAGCCGATACTGCAATTTTCTATGCACCCTTGCGAAACCCGACATCATAGTGTCGAAACTGGACTGCTGTTTTCTACATCATAGACACGGCTGATTAGGTCAAGCACTTGGGGTTAGCAATCTCATCTCATGCGGATATGCGACTGGGATAATCATCACAAAATCGATCTTTGTACTCATCGGCGCTCAGATTGGGCAAACTCTTGAGTCTTTTGCTCCGGCCAGAGTTCCCTTTTACCTGCAGTATCAAGGTCTCATCACCCTAAATATTCCTTAAAGTATGAAATCCAGCCGGAAATACAAATACATGTTGAAAAGGTTTCAAAAGCCTCTTAATATGAAGGATTGATAACTGCTACATTGACATATTTTCTAGGGATCCTAAGCAGCCCTGAAAACAATATTGTCGATCTTGTCCACCGAAGCAACAGTACTGACAAAAAGAAATTCAAATGTGATCACTGCTGTGGTCACCCCAGAAGCCGGTGTCCAAGTCAGTTGATTGCCATGCCAAGCTCCCCAACCGTTATCTCTTGCGTCCACGGTACGAACAGGAACACCATTAAACATAACGCCAACAAAGCCAGCGTCCAAGTTATCGAAGAATGTGTAAAACTCAAGCGAATAGGAGACACCAGGAGTGACTGGCACGGTTTGACTGGTGATTCGAGCACTGACACCTAATTCAGGCCTTGGGGCAGGCCCGTGAAAGTCGACTTCGAAGGATTTTTGGCCTGTGTTGGGCCCATTTGTTGTCACTGCTGCAATGGCAGCGGGGTCAGGAACTTGGACTATCCAGGAACCAATTCCACATTCGAAATCCCCGTATAGGAGACCAGCGGTAGGCGTCGGAGGTGTTGAGCATGCGCTCGCTGTTGGAGTTGCGGAGCAAGTTGGACCGCACTTGCAAGCTGAGATGTATCGATCAGGAGTCGCGCCGCATGCTGCTGTAGCTCTGGTTGGAAAATTCGTTGCAGTGACCCCATTGGCGGTGATAGTGGCACAGAAAGCAGAAGCTTGAGACACGGCTGTTGGTGATGGGCATGGAAATAATGCTCTGTAACAATCTGCAGCTGGTAAGCTTTGGGAATCTTGAGAGCATTGAGGATTCCTTACTGTCCGGCGAGCAGGTTGCATCGACGGTTGCGACAACCAAAGCAATACCGACTAGGCTCTTCAATTGGGAGAACGGAGACATCATGTTGTTTTGAAAATTCTTGGGGTTACTTTGTTTTGGCGAGCTGTTCAAAAATCGACGTATCCTTTCCTGCATATTTATATCTTTCGATACAAATCGAAACAGCACAATTCAATAAAAGTTGTTAATAGAAATATTCGGGTCACCCCGAATGTAACGACAACGTCCAATTACAACCATTTCTTTCAGCCGTGTCTGTGTTTCGTTCAGCCCTTTCCGAAGACTGGCGTCAATACAACACCATCTCGGGGCCACAATCAGGCACCCGTCAAATCCAACCACTTACTATGCTCAATTCAATTCGATTGTTCAAGTATTGGAAGTCGAAAGTTGCATGATGGCTTCCATACGAGATGGCCATTCAGCTCTTGCTTAATTCGTGTAACCTTGTGTAACGGTTGTCAGAAGTATCACGTTGGTATCATGCCATGCATTCACAGTTTGGTATGGGGTTGGTATTTATCTTTTAACCTGAAGACATGAGAAGCGTATGGATCTAACTGCGAGCGCACATGTTGTCAGCATCTGATCTGTTGGAAGAATGACGGAGCCAAGATCCTTCCCCCATTCTATCGTTCACGATATTCGTCGATTGCGATTTTTCAATTGCATTTTCTGTACTCCTAATCGTTATTTCAAGCACTTCTTCATCGCAAAACTTTGTGTTCTGTAAGAGGTTTTCTTGTCTTATAACTAAGGACAAAGTCGGAGTAGAACAAGTGTCTAGTCGATACGTTCAGGTTGAAACCCACAGTCTTCTATTGGATTGAATTTGGCGCGTTTCACCTTCATTCATATATATTTTTTCTTTCACAGGACGTAGCACAATCTTTCTTTGTCATTGTAATGATTCAGATGTACGTTATGATAGACCATGTCGTGCTGCTTTACTGAATGGTTGGCGGTATGCCTAACGCAATATTAGGAGTTTTCTCGTGCCGTAATAATATTCCATTGAATCTTGGGACGTTGATTTTCTTACAGACTGAGCCGTCATTGGTTCTCCCGCAGGTCGCATTCAGTGGATGAGGCTGTGTACGGAGCGATATCACAGCGTATACTTTCCAAGCTTCGTCGCCAAGGCGCTCCTCTTGGTTTGCGCCCTAGTTTTTCGACTCGAGTTCTTGACACTTGCTCGTTTGGGACCTTTGATGATAGTTATGACTTCGGAACTCTGTCTTTTGGAAATTCTGAAGAGTTGCCATGATTCTATCTAATGCTCCTTGAATCCCCACCTTGTTTTGCACGAGGAAGATTTTGTACTGTACGATCGTAATCCTGTATACGACGTATAGAAGGGCGATACAGCGCAGATTGTCAATTGAATGTCAAGTATATAATGACTTGGAGTCTGCCGTTGAATTGAAATCTTTTTGTTTCCACTTCCACGTACTCTTATCTGTCTGTATTTTCTTCATCTGGTACTCGGTGTCTCAAATCGATTGAACTTCACACGAGTCCCACGTCTTCCATTGCACCGGGCTTTCATTTCCTATCACTTTTGCCAGGATGAAGACTTGCAGATTTCCAACAATGTCTGCTTTTGCTTTTGCAAATACAATTTTAGCAACTCCAGTGCCATCTACAAACTTAACACTATCCCAAGAATTTGAAAAGGCTAGTTTTACTTAAGTGAACTCATGTCGATTGTACAGAACGCTAATACCATGTTTATAGATCAACCCCTCCCAAACCTTGATATGGTACCCATGCCAGGCTAGGTTCTTTTGTGCAAAGCTCGATGTATGTACTCCCTGGGCTCACAGCTGGGAACACGGCTAATTTCACCAGGTTCCTCTGAATTATCAAAAACCAGGTGTTATCAGAATTGGAGTCCCGATTGTGAAGTATACTGCTACGACAGAACCGTACTAAGGCCTAGTTATGACAAACCCGTAAGTGTTTCAAGAGGCGACCCTCATCTGTGTTTCTTTACATTTAGTTTTCATACGTCCAAGGTGTTGTTTATTCTGTTAAGTACTGGGGTTATGGAACACAATCTTTGCTATTAGGCTTTGTGCTTGAGAAACAAATTTTATTCTAGTTGAATAAAGCTAATAATATACAGTGGTGATCCAGGGGGTTCCAGAATTGATTTTGTTATCCATAATACCCATTTGAGCGAAGTAATAGGTACAAACTAAGATCTTGTCGCCATCGAGTCTCGCGGACTCGGATACAGTATACCGCTTGCCAACTACTCCTCGACCATCTCCAAGCGAAGCGCTTTCGAGCCTTACACCATTAGCCGACCTGCTTTTTACGGACCTAATCTTTCCACAAAGTATTTTTCATCAGCACATAAATCTGCACATGATCTTGGGAAAAAGTGCCAGACATCAATAGGAGGGATGGACGAAATTGGACCAAACATGACCACCTCGGTTGTGGTACGAGATATGATTAGTGTTCTCGATACTTTCACCTCGGAAAAGAAAAGTATCCAAAACGCGCATCTTCTTAACTTCTGGGGATTTAGCTACGGGACAGTTATCGGTCAAGCCTTTGGCAGCATGTTTCCCGAACGTGTTGGACGGGTCGTACTAGATGGAGTTGTTAACGCAGCTGATTTCACTTCCTCGGTCCAAGAAACTTCTTTACAAACAAGCGATGAGACATTTGCTACCTTTTTCGAGTATTGTCACCTTGCCGGCTCTTCATTTTGCTCTTATTATATCAGAAATACCTCATATGATATCTTCCGACGTTTCGACCGAACAGTGAGAAGACTCAACGCAACCCAGGCACTGGAGAAAAGCTGGAGCAACGCAACGGCTATTATACTTGCTCTCGAAGGCCTGAAATCTCTTGCTTTTGGTGCATCATATTCGCCAAGCGGACCCGCGGGATTTTCTCTTATCTCCAACATCGCACTTGCCATTGAAAGCGCGCATGGAAACCTCAGCATGACAGATGTTCAAACATGAGAAATATAGTTGAAGCGGCGACAGCAAATAGTCCCAAGCCGGATGTTCCAAGTTTACCAGAGGTATGTACCAACTCAAGTTATGATGAACTCTTGGATTTAGCTTACCTCTTCACAGAGATTTTCAGCTGTAGCCTGCAGTGATAGTGGAAATGCGTTCTATAACTACACTTTAGAAGAATCTTCCCCCTTTATTGAGACTTACATGAACCAATCCTACGTCGCTGGAGAATTTATTGGCGTTGCTCAGTTATCTTGTACCGGCTGGTCTATTCCGCCCTCTGAACGCTTCGTTGGACCGTGGGGCGGAAAGACAGAGAACCCAATCTTTTTTGTATCGGAAACACGCGACCCAATTACACCTATTACAAACGGAGAGAGCGTCAAGAGATTGTTCGAAGGCTCAGTACATTTGGTTGTTGATGGGATGGGGCATTGCTCTACGGGTTCTGGCAACAAATGTGCTTTTGGGAAGATTAAGGCTTTCTTCCAGGAGGGTAAATTACCTGCGGAAAATGAAACCTTCTGTGAACCGGAGGCTGGACCATGGAATATTACAATCCGAGGAGGTTTCGAGAAAACAGAGGGATTCCTGAATATTGGACGTGGAATTTGGGCCTTGATGTAAACTTGGAATTTAGGCCAGTTTCTTTGGAGTTTGAAGCCTGTAAATCTTCACTTCATTCTACTCGTAGATTAGAGCTTGGAATTCCGGGTTTTAAATCCTTCATCCTTATGAGTCAGAGTCCTTTTCCTAGGTATAATGCAACGCAGCTGCAGTGGTGCCTAGCTGGATATATATTGCAGCCGGAGTTCGGAAACGGAGCTCACGGGTTTACTTCAACGAACCATTCTAGCTGCACCCGTGATTTGGCGTTCTGGGCGTGATTACCTCGCGTGTTGCAGCAACCCCTCGCGATGGATAACAAAAGCGGCAGTAAACAAGTTCTGGGTTTCTAGGTCAGTTAAAGTGATTTTCTGAAAACTTTGACTCGATTCAGGGAAAATTTTCAACCCAGAAACAATAATTCCCGCAAAATGATTTGCTCTTGCGTTGCCTTACGCTCACCCAATATGAGTATAAGTTATAACTCGGTAATTCCGTCGTTCGGCCATTAATACCAGAACGACCGTAAGAATACAGGAGTTAATGCTCGATATTGGAAAGTGACGACAACAAGACCTGTTTACTGCCGCTTTTACTACCCAGCGAGATCACCCCTCATTTCAGCTGGACCTCTCGGGTATAAATAAACACTATCCCCTCTTCCTTTCACCTCACAAAACCAAAATACAATACAAAACCTACATCCGTCCGCAAACAATAACAATTTGCTAAAACCTTACCATCACCACCATGCCTTTCGACCATTTTTGCATCGTTGTCCCACAATCTAAACTTGAGGCTATCATTACTTTCCTCACTACCTCTCTCGCACCTACTGGTCTCAAGGAAATCATGCGCCCCATCTCAAATGTTGTCGGGTTAGGCGAAGACAAAGCATACTTCTGGATTTCAACTTTCGAACCGAAAGAAGGACAAGAGGAGCTCGCGTTGGAGCTTTTGAAGAAAAACCACATCGCGTTCAATGCTCAGAGTAAGTTTCCGGAACAACTTCTCAGGAATCATAACTGACTTGCCCAATTGCAGATGCGGAGCAAGTCCGAAGATTCCATGCTGAAGCACTCAAAGCTGGCGCCACCTGCAATGGTCCACCAGGTGGGTATTTTCCGAGTTATTCCCCCCTCTTTCGGGTTGGTTCAGGAGGATTAAGACACTTTTTCCTCAGACATATCAGTTCCTACTCAGTTTCGTCATGTTCTCCCCAAAGAACCTCTTGAAATGGCAATACTGACGCAGAGATTATCCACCAGGTCCACGCCCAGAGTATCACCCTAGCTACTATGCAGCATTTGTAAAAGATCCGGTTTTTGGCATCAATCTCGAGGTTGTGTGCCATAGTGGTGATTCATAAGAGGAGAATATTCTTTTTCAAAGGTGTTTTAGCTCATGGAACATGATTTGATTTCACACTTGGGCAGAGTTGGGCGCTGGCGAAGTGGTTGGAAATTGGGAACTAGTTTGTAGCTGATGATTTTCTCCTCTCCACTGCAAGCCGGCAATTCAAGTATTTTCACCTTTTATTGATGACTCCTTTTTGGCAGTGATGTTAAGTTTTCAAGTAAAGCTTTGATTAGATTTCAGAGTCAAATCGCTGAAAAGATCTCACCACAAGCAACCACTTCATTAATCCTCTCCAAGACTAGCAAGCAGACTAGCACTCGGTGCAAAGAAAGTAACTCCAGTCACTGCTGTTGAAAAATTGAGCAGCCGATCATGTTTCCCCTCTGGTACACCCACAAACATTCTCTGCAGCATTCTTTCTATAACCCACAGCCGCCTCGAATACCCGATGAAATATGTCCCAAATTCTCCTTGTCCGGGAGACCCAAAGGGCATATTATCTCTCAATATGTCATACTCTCCAGCGTCATCCTCAATAGTTGCCAAACTTTTATGCGAAAGCTGTTGACCCTCAGGAGCATCATCTAACTCCTCGTTGTCGAATTTTGTGCGGCCAATAATTGACTCTTGTTGCTCCGTTTTCAATGCTCTCCAAGATTTCATGTCATGGAGATATTTTTGTATAACGATATAACTTCCCCCCACGGCGGAAACAGCGACTGAATCAGCAGTGCTTTCCCCAACATCTTCTTGTGCAACTAGCACAGAGGCTGGAACAGCTGGTCCCACTGGGTTTGCGGTACCATCAACAAAACCAAGCAAGTCCCGGACGTCAAAGTAGCGGAACCCGATTGTTTCGTCAACGACCGATATTGAGGAACCGAGGAGAGACAATAATTGTCTCTCGAATTCGAAGCAGAGATCGCGACGTTCAGAGCGAATATGGAAGAGGATATCACCAGGGGTAGAAGGAGCTGTGTGAAGTTGACCCTTCACCTCGGGAAATGTGTGTAGTTCGGAGGGACGTGGGAGACGAGTGATAGTGTCCCATGCTGTAGCACCAATGCCAACAGTGCAAGCAAATGATGCATTGAGGTCTCGAACTGGTGGAAGTAATTGGTTAGCAATTATGAACTATTTGCGCTAACAAGCCGATTATGAAGACCCGGGCGATACTCACTGGAGACATTCTTGGCTAGGTCATCTAAGCTTGCGAGTGTTGAACGTAATGTTTTGATTGCGTCGGGGGAAAACGTTTTTGCGTCGCCCGATGCTTTCTTGATTGACACGACGAGAAAGGTTGCCGATTGTGTTAATGGGGCATCAACCCGTTGGGACTCGATAGGAACGCGGCTCATTTCTCTTCGTCTCTCTCCGAAATGCGTGTTAAGTTGCGGTATGCTCTTCTTGTGTCGCAGTGGGTAGTAGCTCAGGGGTCGTATTGATCGTTTTGAGCGCGTTACTTGTACAATTCAGCGACAGAAAAAGGGGAAGGTTCAACGTATTTAATTTCTGACCTCGAAGCCCTTCAGAGAGAATGGCTCTGAAGTTAATTGTTTTGTTCATGTCACTTTATAGTATGGTTAGTCGATCATGGTGTGTTTGCCCTTGGATGAGAAGCTATTGTACGATTGTCTACCCCGCGCTATGCACGTTGCTTATTCCGATTGGCACATAAACAAGGGCTGCAAAACCCTTGTCTTCAACAATTTGTCCCCGTTATATTTAAATGAATGAGATAGAAATGTTTGTTGGAGCATGTGTTGAAGACCTGAAAATAAAAGGCATAATATTTTCCAACTGATTTTACAGCACCCGTCCTTTTCCAGATTCCAGAAAAGGGGTCATATCACGTGGGCATACCCAAGCTGCCCCTCACGCCATTATCGCCTCCCCATGAGCATTCCTTTCTTGGTTTTTCCTCTGGCTACTTTTCTAACCTTTGTAACTTTCGAGGGATTTTGTCCTCTCTTGCCTTTCAAGTGTAAGATACCGCCATCAGCAAATTTGGCAGCTTCAACTGGGGTGCGATAACTCATGAGCACCACCTTCACCGTTGAGGAAATATTGCTTGCCATGAGCGCTTCAAACAGGCTGACGAATCTTTTCGGCTAGACACTTGTATTCTCACAATCTAGCCCTATAACCTCGACATCAACAATGATATAAAGCTGTGATAAGCCAGCAATAGCCGAACCGAGAAGCTCAAACCATTCAGATTCAGAGGTAGCACTCTTGTATCTTGCAGCATTTAGTGCAGCTGAACCTTCATTCAGCAATGTATGATTCAGGCGAAGAATTTGTAGGACCAGATGTTTCAACACATCGATGGAAGATGGCATTTCTAATTTTGGATCCGAGTCAAGAGTGCCATGCTTTGGGCTCAAGGCCCACACTACAGGCATACCATTCGATTTGATACTTTCAGCGATTGAAACCGTGAGGTCACAAGAGATGGTTCTTGCTGCGGAATTGCCTTGGATAAGAATGAGTGAAGATTGATGCTTTGAGGCCCATGTTTGAAGTTTAGTGTGGCTTTGTGGATAGGTTGAATCCGAGACTCCTCGAAGGCGCCTTCGACTTCTGATTGCGAGCTGGTAATTGAATGTCGTTTCGGGACTTGGGAGGAGAGGCGTTAAAGCTACGTAGGTTAGAATATCCGAGAATTGGATTTCGGAAAGTCGGCGATTGGTATCGATGAGCCCGGCAGATGTAAGTACATGGTGTTCTACATTCATATTAGCTCCAACTTTCATTCAAATTTACACCAATGATAACTCACCTAATGCGATTTTTGTGAGTTCCAGAATGGCAATATGTGTATCTCTTAGCTGTCAAGTTAACGTATTAGGTTATGGCATTCAAAGCTTTGGATTACAAAAGTCCATACCTCTGATTGTACAGCATCACCGGCGATCTGCTCAATTCTCCGCGAACACTATTGAATCTCCCCCACGATATCTTTGTATCGTAGGGAAAATGGCTGCATGACCGTCAGTTTACCAAGTGACATGAAGTGTCCTACAGTTACTTACTTGAGTATTTGCATGATAGGCATGTTTCAGTCGTCCTTCATTATACCATTCCAAAGCACTGGGTATGTGAGTCCCAAGAAAAAGTATGAGAAGGGGTATTTGCTATACCTCATCAGAAATTTCATTACTTGAGAATAGATCATCGCTACCGTATTTTTCATCATATCAATTGGATACAAGCTTACTTTCATCGCAGCTCTGGGAAGAGCCTCGGAAATTTGTACAAGAGCTTTGGCGAGTTGCGTTATTAGTTCCCCATGATTGACTACTCCTGGAATTACTTTTAGCCAAAGATCAAGTCTTCTGGGCAACAAAACCTTAGGCTAACCAATGAAGCAGAATGTTATTGCACCCCATACCAAGGAGACATATTCAGGGTGGTGTTGTGACATCTGTTGATACATAAGTCAATGCTTGGTACTTTGCTTGCTTTCGACCCTCGAGGTTCGCATGCAGTATCCATAATCGGGCTATAGTATTGCATACGGCAGGAAAATTTGGAGATCCACTCCGACACTTTTGACTCCCACTTCCCCTGGTATTTCTCTTTGGCTTGGTCTGCCAGTTTCCATATATCTGAAATGTCGTGCTTTGCATTGATCCAATCACGTTTCCCCGCATCGTTTGTTAACTTGGAAACCAATAGTCCAACGCCCTCCTGGTAAGCCCTCGGAAGTAAGCTCTCGCAGCTAGTGTCCGATCAACTGTGATG
>LLCD01000449.1:0-18707 GCA_001414355.1 Hymenoscyphus salicellus
GTCTCCAGGTTGGCAACTCGTGTGCGTATCAATAAGTTTGACTTTCATCTTGTCGATAGGGGTGGGGGGTGCTTGTTTGCTGGGGTAACCACTTCTCTCAGCAATAACTTCTCATACTGGCCACGCTGCCTCACCCTACCACTTCGGTAAGGGACCTGAATCATTCAAGAGACTAAACCAAATCATAGAACAACAAGTATATTTTAATTTTGAACTTCTTGTGGAACATGTCTCTTTTTGGTTCCCAACACCACTGTCGCGTAAGGCTGGTCTCAAGGACTTTTGTTCGATTCTATTAGGCCAAAAAGCTTGGGAGATTCAGATATTTAAATATTTTTACTAGAATTTAATTTCTGAAAGGCTTCTTAAATTTATCTCAAGTACTGATACTCTTTTGTATTAGATAAGAGAGGTGGGGAAATGAAGAGAATTATATATTCTCACTAGAATTGTTTGTTGGAAAGACTTTTTATATGCTTGGTTAATGTTTCTTTTCTCTTTTTCTATTATGCGCAGAAGATGGGGAAATAAAGTTATTTGGATTCTTTTACTCTAATGTATCTTTTACAGAGGTTCTTGTGTATTTGTCTAATATTATTCTCTACATTTCTCTTATATAAAAGAGGTAGAGAAAGAAGGTTACATAAATAGTTCTATAGGAATATCTCTCTTGCATTTCGTCTTCCTGTTAAGTTCAATTTTAGCTTGAAATTATGCAAGAGAGATAGGAAAATGAATATATAAAATACTCTTATAATCATACTGTATAAAAGAGAGAGATATCTCAAGAACCAAAAGGGGGTGTGTGTAAGTGGCTAAACAGCAAGTAAGCTAGACGGATAAAAAAATCAGAGGCCAGAATGGAAAGTCAAAGAATTATTAGAAATAATAGACCGGGGGGGATCTAGCTGCTATACCTCTCTTAGCCTGTATTATTCTGGGTTATTTCTCTATCTACGTAGGTAAGATGATGAGCGAAACGCTTGAAATTCCTCAATTGAGAATCAGCAGGTTATTTACGAGAAGAAGGTTCCACGAAAGAGCGAAAACAAACATAGAATGACTAGAAAAATATTTCTTTCTTCGTATTCGGTCAGCGTCAATGAAGCAACAAGTCCACATGGCCATAAATAAAAATTCCCTCAACGTACCCAGAGTTTCCCAGAGGAAAAGCTCTTGTTACTAACCATATCCTGGATTGTTATCGCTTGAAACCCCCATTTGTTGACAAGTTCTAGTCTAAAGTGACATTATTGCATTCTTTCTATAAATGAAGTACACCCAATGTTTCAGAATAGTATCAACCTCATTGCCCTACTAATTGAGTATGAGCTTATGAAACGCATACATCCAGGCCGGAATGAATACGCCAAAGACTAAGCTAGATTTTTGGAATGTAAATTTTACCATGACGGTCCTAAGCTGGAGAGGATACTTCAGTTGCAGCTCGTAATCCTCAAACATCATTCGAGTATTACTACATCAGAAACTATAGTAACGGTGACTTGTGAATCGCAGAGTATGAAAATATAACCACTCGTCTTCTTGTCTTCTTCTCCAAAAATCTCAGATATTGAATACCAGAAAAATTCTTGGGAACCTCCCACAGTTTGAAGAGCATTGCTTTACAGGTCTATGTTTTGCTCACAACAGAAAATTATCTATCTGGTGCTTCATGTGCCACGACAGAAGAACGCGAACCAGACCCCGTCGGCGGTAGAGGAAACTCCCTCTTAAGCGTGTGGCTACGCTATAAAATTTCCGTGCAATATATTCTTGTACACATACTCCGCAAATAACTTGAAAGAAGCACTCCGAGCACCACGTGGAAACTCTGGCAGCAATCTTTGGCTACACTTGTATCATCACTCTTTCTCTTCCAACCCTAAAAGAATTATTTTGAACATAAAAAGTAGTACATATTGATGGAATTGTTCACAGTATGATGGAAACTTTTCCTTCCTCCTCTTCACCTCTCCCAATCATCATCGTTGCTCAGTGTATCTCCTCGGCTTCATTGGGAAACTGTGTTTATGCGCGCGCAGCTTTGGGATTTATGAGCCAGTGAACTTTCAATGATTTTTGTAACGAGTCTTGCAGCGAGGCCAAGGTGTGTCCATGGATGGAAACTCTCCTCTTGGTGATTAAAATAATAACATAGTGCAAATGCGAGCTAACCTTGAATTCTTCAGTAAAGCACCTAGCGTTTGAAATGCCCCACGGAAAGACCGTAGTCTGGTTGCCATGGCAGGAAATTATGCGTTCAGTTCAAGTCGAACTCTGTGACTCTAGAGCTTCGACCACTCAACACTCTCATGGCTACCCTGGCAAGTAACGACCCTGACATCGAGAATGGTCGATTGTGGACGAGGAAGGGACGGTGACAAGGTACAGACACTCGCACAGTTGGTTGGGTCAGAGAAGAAAGGAACGAAGAGTCTGGACCTCGACTTCGACCACGTCGACCTCCTCGGGAGGGCTCATGGCGGTTCCTTCCTGGAAGGACGACCTCAAAGCCGAGCGGCGAGATCCTTTGACGAGTTGAGTCGGGTGTTGCGAGTCGACTCGTCGTTGAGGAAGGAGGGACCTGAGAGAACACATAACCCACTTCCCACCCAGACTGGATTAGCCCCAACTAGTTCCCGTTAGCGCAAGTATAACCCCCCCCTCTCCCTTTCGGATTGACCTTTCCTCTCTTTTGAAGTTTTGTTGGGTGTGAATCGCAACCCTCTCAGTGATTTTGCGCGAAGTAAGGGACAGTCCTGCCTTGTTGAAAACTAAGATAAGCACCGGGAGTAGTATGAGAAATGATACGTGTTTGAATGATAATGCGAAATGTAATTTCGAGAACATGTGTAGTAGAAATCGCTATTTTGCAACGTGGGGGTGTCAATATGCCAACAAAAGAGTAGAAGGTTAGGATGCCGATGAGTTGAAACTAGTGTGGTTGAGGCGAAAGAGACTGACAACGGAGGGAGCTGATGACCACAAGTTTGGGTAGAGGTATCACGTCTCGAGCAGCAGATGAATCCATTTTGCAGATGATAAAATTGCTCTTCTTGGCACGAGGAGGATTCTGAGGACGAGAATGTTACTAGTGTCTTTGGTAGATCGATGTGACATTATCCCTCAATGCCAGTTCTGCTTTCAGTTGTGGTCTGCATGTCTGACAATATTGCGCGCAAATAAAAAAACGCCGGCCGGGCAATCTTTAAATCTCATTTCCAGTTCTTGCAAATGCAAAGACTGGTCGTAAAAGCCTTTCTATTGAGCAGACACCCCATCATATCCCATTTGATGATTGATCGTAGAATAAATGCGGTTGTGCCAATTCTTCTGGAGAGTTAGCATATCGGTTCTCAAATTATATGCAGCGAGGACTTCCCTCCAGCGCTATCGTTATGAAACTTCACTTTGGACACTTCTTTGCGCCTGGAGCTCTTTTGCCCTATAAAACATAAGTCCCAACATGATAAAGCTACTACACTTCGCGGCTACCAAACTCAACCGATGATTCCTCAGACACAGCCGAGCAATGAACGGTCACCACGACCTGGGAAAGTGCAGAAACTTTCACTCGCTTCCTATGTAATGAATTCTTAACAGCCTTGTTGATCTTTCAAGCACGTATCGACAAGAAAAATGAGGTGTAAGAGTGTGTACTTTTCGACAACAACAATTATATTTGGAAGACACCAATTAGTTCACTGAAAACTATACAAGAAACTAAAGGGGACGCTTTCTTATAACTAGCACCGTAGGATAGATCTTCGAAGGTGCGTGACAATTAAAGGAAAAACTAAGAATTTGAAACTTACTTTTATATATATAATATAATCTGCTGAAACTGAACTGTTCCATATAAGCAAGAAGTCTAGAATGGGTAGTGGGGCAATTTTATTCCTTCATTTATCGTATATTTTTCCGGGTTTTTCAGAGAGAGTGGTTCTGAGTGGGAATATGGGGGCGAGGATTAATGAGTAGGGTGGAAATAAGTAGTAGAAAGAGACAAAGTGATACCTATGTCAGGAAGAGGGATGGCGCTATTGTTTTTGAAATATAGCGTTTATCTTTAATAATAATTCGGCTGGGCGAGAGAATCAAGGTCGGGGTTATTGGTTTGGTGCCCGCTTTGAAGAACTTTTAGGATCTTGGACTTTGGAGAACAAAAAAAGAATATCCGGGTAAATATTAGTATTTTTCACAAGGATTTCATGTGGCAGTCATTCTCTTAGCTCCTATCCTGTAAACGGTTAAAGAAGTCTAAGACTCCACTCGTAAGAGCGATGACACAACTCTGAGAACACTAACTTTTTACCTTTGTTGTATGAAACGGTATTCTCTTACAAGATTCGGTTTAGAATGATTGGCAATTTTTAAGGGTCGTCAAGTATAATGCTTTCACTGATTTCCATGCGTAACTACAGGCACAGCTGCTCCTGCAGATATCTCGAAGTCTTGAAAGCAGATAGAAATCAAAGCACTGTTTGCTAAAGCAGAAAGCGAATTGCACTGCGTGCTAGTAGGTAGCTCTGTTTATAGACCCTAAGTGGGCTGAGTTCAAGACTTCCAAACAACTACACCGAAGGAAAGGGTATGAACTGAAGGCTGCTAGAGTTGTAATTTGATATTGGAGATCTATCTACTGGAGAGGCATTTGAGTACCTCGCTGTAGAACAAGTTGCTGGAAGAAAAAACAGAAAAGGCAATAATCAAGAACTGGACTGAGGTGTGATATTTCTTGGTCTTGCAGCACTTGGGTAAGTTGAAAGATTTGGATGTTCGTGAGATAACATAATCGAGTGGGCAATCAATGGAACCTACAGTAGTCGGAGACAACCATAGCTAGGAGAACGAAACTTGATGCATGGAACTCTCAAGAAGCCCTTACAATGTTGGATGAAGGTCTTCAGAGCTTGTTCTAGAACACGATGTCGTAAGTACGGAGTCTATTAGCTACAAAGCCACGAGGGAGTCGCGTTTCCGCGGCTGGATATCTATAAGCGAGAGAAGCCCTTTAGAAGATCCAGAATATTCTCTTTTGGATTGTCGGAAAAGCATACTTAAGAATCAGATATTGATATCAACTTCCATTTACCGCAATGCGGCATTTATCCTTTTCCCCGTGTAACATCAGGTGTTTTCCCAGATTCTCAGGGTGGCTTGTGGGAGTTATGTCTTTTGAAATGTGATAGGTAATTTTTTTATCTGGTGTTACAAGACGGGAGTGGCTCGTGATTGGGTAACGAGGCGATAAACTAGGAAATTGATTGACGGATGTAAGGAAGAACAAGGGATGCTTGATAAGATGGACAATTTCGAAAAGCTTCTTGTGGCTGACAAGGGCCTTCTGATGAGTTGTTCATGGGGACTTTTGGATGGCTGATTTTTTTGGTGCCCGACGGTTGACAAATATATACATGGATTTCGCGGCTATGGGAGAAAAAGAGACGAGCGAGTGCGAGGCACACCGAGATGAAGCTGAGATCAGATAAATCCGTAGATTTCTGACTGACCAATGAGGTGCATGTTCTATTACGTGCAGGAAAGAGATGCAGGCTACGTCAAGAAGAGCTCGAATTGGAGGGATAAATTCTACGGCGTGCATGGAGCAATAAAAAGGATAGGTAACGTAGAAAGTACCGTACCGTCGTACCCGCTGAGGACACCTCCGCAACGTATGGGAAAAATTGATTTTTCATCTTCCTCAAGTTCTTCATTTTGTGAAGGGCGATATCGGCTGGGGCAAACAAACCCCAACTCCTTTTTGGGATGGAAAGGGGAGGAATTATATTATAAAAGAGGAGAATTATAGGAAAATAAGTTTGGTCCAATGAGCGTTGTAGAACAAGGAAGCATGATGTAAATTTGATGCATGGGGAGGGGAAGTGGATGAATCTCTTCACCTGTGATTCATCTTAGAGTCGCAAGGAGGGAAAAAAAGTTTCAACCGGAGGGTGTGGGTGCCAAAGTTTGTGAAGAGACCTTTTGAATTTGGGAATAGTGTGGTGCTTTTGAGTCCGCCTAACCGAGTCCCCCGTATGTTTGTCTTGTGCAGAAGCCATACATTTGGTCCTTCCTCATTGGTGTTTTGTTTTCGATTTCGGCAACCTTCTCCTCTTCTAAAGAACTCCTGAGGCTGTTTCATTCCATCCGCTGCATCTTGGCGGATCTGGATTGATAGGCGTTCGAGAATGACGTCTTGTAGATGATTCGCCGCGTGAAGAAGAAGCAAATTTCGATATCTATTTTTGAAAGAAAAAGTAGCTGTTTATTTTGAGAATTGTGTACTCGTTACACAAGCGAAAAGCACGCTATTTGAGCAGCAATTGGAGTGATTAGCCCAAGTTTCTGCAAATCGACAAAAGGGGGATTATATAAATAAATAAAACAAGAAGAAAGATGACATTGATTCTTAATCTGTGAGATCATACTGGCTCGAGGCAGGCCGGCTTAAAAGGCAAAAGAGACGGAGTTCGGGCAGCGACAGGGACTGAAGACGATCCTATCGGAGAGAATTGATCGGAAAAAAAAACAGGGGACGCCTGTAACTTCAGCCCCTTTGAGGTCCCGGACTTCCCATGACCGTGCTGAAAAACCGCGCAAAGGCCCCTCCTGTCCTGCACAAAGCAACAGCTTGCAGCATGCACGATCCGAGGAAATCGACAGTGGTGATGGGATCTGTTCTGGATCTCCAGATGGCTTGGAGAGGATGGTACGGGAGGGATATTTCCTCGTAAAAGCTCTCTGTTGAGCCCGGGAGATCAGAGCAAGCAGGGAGGCCACAAAAACCTCACGGACATGTTTTGGTCTGCCACGCTGGCCTCAAAAATGGGTTCACTTGAAGTTGTAACTTGTCGAAGTAAGAAGACGACGGGATTGTTCAACCTTGAACCAGACCCGTGGCCCGTGACCATGGTTGTTTCTCCTGTTTTCGTGAGAAAGGGAAGGGAAGAGAACCCGCTCATCCCGGCGCACAGTTTGATGCCGACCACCAGATGACGGAAAGAATGAAGGTTGGATTGAGAGTTGGGAAGTAAGTACAGTATCAGTATCAGTATCACGTTGCTTGAATCGTTCCTTTTTTTTGCCTCCCCGTCGGTAGCTCCCTCCGGGTTCTGTGAGATACTTACTGCTACATAGCCGCATGTAGCATGTAGCATGTATTCCTCCGTAGCACCACCAATTATTAATTTTCTTTTGGCCATTATGTTTCTCTCGCTTGTTGCTGGCTGGTATTGAAAAGCCAGGGCTCTGGGATGTTTGTTGGACTTTTCTTTGCTCCCACAGCCACCTCCTCTCTCCTCACTCCTATCCCATGCCAGTTGATCGGCTCGGCTCGGTATTTAGGTGAATAAATAGGTGAGGGTAAATGAATAAGGTAATACACCACCTCTTAGCCTCCACAGCTTCCTTACGAGCCAAACCTAGACCTTCCTAACCTCATCCGTGTCATCATCAAGGTTGATGTTGGGCCTAGCTACAGGTACTAGTCACCCAATAGTCCTCAGCAGCATACACATGCTTTTACCTAACCCAGGACTAAATCCAGACTAAATCCAGACTAAATCCAGACTAAATCAAAGGCGAAGAATAATCTCCTCTCGTGCCCAACCCGGATCTCCTCTCCCTCCAAATCAAGCCGTCTCCTCCATCTTTCCGTAAGGTTCTGTAAAACCCTAAACTCGCACTTGGTGAAAAATGGGTTAGTAAACTTGGTCATGGACCCTCCCAGCTCGCCCTGTTGATCCAGGACCAGCCGCTACGCTGCGCTACGGAGACCCACGCATTCTGCCCATACCTACCTACACGCCCCCCTCCGTCAATTCTTCTTCTCTTCACCCATCCCACATCATCACTCTCATCCCTGGATTTCGTTCTGCAGTCCTTTGCGTCAAGTTGTTTCTCGTGGATCTCTCGGCCTTGTGTCTTTCGTCTCGACTTTGTTTTCGAATTTGCTGCTTTCTCTCGGGATTTCAGTTTTTCCACAGCATAGTAAGTGCCCAGCGTGAATTTCCTTTGCACCTTGTGCTTTGCTGCTGCCCAGCTGGTGTTGCTGGTCTGGTGCGCTTCTGCCGACTGCTGGCGCAATTGGACCACATGCCAGAGCCTCAACAATCGCAAACATGGCCGATCCCAACAGACATCTTCACCCCCTCAACGCAGCTCAGTGCCTATAGCTAGCTGGCCATCGATGCCATTGCTATTGTCACAGTCGTCACACCTGGCTGGGAGCTTGCATGGTTCAGGCAGGTGGATTGGTGCTCCTGGCGCATTCTCCTGGATTCGGTTCGCGATTCTTCACGCCGATGCGCGTTTGTTTGCAAACTAAGCGCAACACCAACCGATCAATGCGTGCAGTTCATCTGTAGAACTCTATCTGCTGGCACAGGTCTATGGTTCCTTTGTTGGACAACAATTGACTGACGCGTGCTCTTGTTCGCAGATTTGAATTCATCCCTAGCGACCATACCATCCCTTTCAGCGAAGTCTATCTTTACCGCCCTCACTCTGTCGAATTTTTGTAGGCGCAAGCGTTGTCATAATCTCGAGTCGATTGGTTTTCGCGGTCTTGCTTCCAGCTAATTCCCGCTGCACCTTACGACTTTCACGAAGGCGGTTTTAAATATCTTCGAGCTGGTATTGGATTTTCTGAGGTGAGCCACTACCTCTCTTTTCCCTATAGTCCGGTTGTTGGAGGATTCGACAAGAGCGCAAAACGGAAGACTCGGATCCAGGAACTACACGCGTCACTACATCTGGAATACTACGGAACCGGAAAACAATAGCTCTTGGACCGGATCATTCGCTAAAACCAGGGGTTCGACTCTGACTATCTTCTTGTCCTTTGGACTTGCTTGTGTTTCTGAAAATATGTTTTTGTATGGGATGGTTGTGAATTTTTCCACCGTGGCAGTACCCGTTGGTGGAATTCCGTGAAGAAGGCCCAAAGGCAATTAGCTTGAATAGCTTCTTGCCGTTGGGCCGTCTGATTGCAGGTTTTCAGAGAAAGTCATTGGTCTAGAGCCAGATGGTCTTTCCCGGTTTACCCTGACCCATAAAACTCATGTATGAGCGCAGAGGCATTTTGACTTGTGAGGCTCGAGAAATGAAGAACGTCGAGTTCCTATCAGTAAATGCACGAGCCTGGTGCGTATTGCTCTTTCAAAATCCCCACGTTTTGCTTGTTTGGCAGTGATTCATTCGCTGTATCTGTATTGAGGGAATGATTTGATTGGCCGATTGTTCGGAAACTGAGCCGCCAAATATTCCAGCTGGAATTTCGAGATATTGCAATGAGGTCTAATCACACCTTCTTCTGATGTCTTGAAAATCACGGGTGTTCGCGTTGTGGTTGTTTGGTGAGCACCCTCTTTTCATCGTGCGTACGGATTATTTTTGTGTGTCGGCTCGCGATGTTGACTCATGTGAAATCTGGGCATTTGGAGCATCATTTGGGTCGTCATTCCTTTGCATTGATTCAAACAAGTGGTTTAGGTCAGAGCGATAGGTATGAAGTGGATTATACTCTAATTGTGCATTTTTCCTTGCCGGTTGTATCAAGCCCTCTTGCGGCGAAGCAGCAATTTTTATAGCGTCGTATTCCACCAGAATTTTCAAGCCATACCCCGCCAAACGTCACCAGGTGCGCGGGGTAGCGTTTGGTTTCTCAACTGCCATAGCAACCCGCTTATCGACTTTTACTGTTTGCAATCATTTACTCTCAGTGTTATTTGATGGAGTTTTGGAGTTATTGAGTTTGGTATTTAAGCTGATTGACTGTTGCACTCCAAAATGGAGGTTCTTTTGGGGTGAGGTGTTGCGAAGACAATTCAGATACCTTGCCCTTAACAAGAATCTTTGTTCCTAGGGTTCAACCTTGTGAAGCTTCTGTCAATGTGCTAGCCTACTGTAGCTGTCAATTGTCCGGTTTTTTTCATCAGGGGAATTTTCGGCTATTCGGCGCTCAGACTCACCTGCAGCAACGTTGAGTGATTTGAAGTACACAACCATCTTGATGAAGCTTTTGATTTTTCTCCCACAACGATACCACTCCAACCACAATAGCAACGCGACAATAATTTTGCTTGGACCTTGGAGCCTAACGAGTGCATTGCGACCTCCGGCCATCAGCAAGGCACCTGGATGGAAAGCCCCACCTTGACTCTGGATTTGACCCCGCCTCGACCACCACGCGTATTTCTACGAGCTCCGTCACCCACAACCCCTCCATTCACAAACAACAATTTTGCATCAACCCGATGATTCAAGTCTGGACCATATGACTGGACAATTGTGCTAATCAAAACCAATAGATCTTGCGATTAATTTTCCACGCTGTTTCGATCTTCTTTACCTTTCAAACTTTCCCTCAATCCAATTTTCACAAACACCACCTTGTACCTTCACCCTTCAACTCGCGCAAGATGGCTTTCCAGTATGATCCCAATCAACAAGGCCAGTTCCAACAAGAGAACAATGGTAATGGCATGCAACAACAAGGTCCGCCACCCCCTCAAGGCCTCCCTCAACAACAACCAGGTCAACCACCTATGCAACAACAGCCTGGTCAAGATGGCGGCTCCCCTGCTCCCTTCGCGCAACAAGGCGGCGTTGAAGGCTCTTCCGGCAGTGTCACTGGTGATGCGAAGACCACCCTATGGTATGTTCAATTCTTTACACTTGATTCCATCTCTCCACGACGCCATCGTGCTTTCCCTCCTTCAATTTGCGATCGCGATCGCGATCTGAGTCACAACGCGCTGCGGGGAAGATCCGATCTCCCCCTCTGTTATTCACTTGTACAATGTTAGGCTTTATGCTAACTTCAATCATTTAGGATGGGCGAGCTGGAGCCATGGATCGACGAAAACTTCATCCGCTCAGTCTGGTTTGGCATGGGCGAGCAAGTCAATGTCAAGATGATCCGCGACAAATTTTCAGGGTAAGTGATTGCTCGCGCCTTCCCTCACATCCTCCCTCGCACCTTCCCCCTCCCATCAGCTTAACCCGGCTTACTGACTCAATTCACAGCAACGCAGGCTACTGTTTCATCGACTTTGCTTCTCCTGCCGCCGCGGCCAAGGCTCTTTCATTGAACGGCTCGATGATTCCTAACACCTCACGCCCATTCAAGCTCAACTGGGCCTCCGGTGGTGGACTAGCCGATAGACGGTCAGAATCCCGGTTCATATTCCTTGACTCATGAATGCTGTTGCATCTCAAATAAATGCTAATGGCTCAACAGTGATGACCGCGGACCTGAATACTCTATCTTCGTAGGAGATCTTGGACCAGAGGTCAACGAATATGTCTTGGTCTCCCTCTTCCAGGCCCGCTTTCCCTCGTGCAAGTCCGCCAAGATTATGACCGACCCTATCTCTGGCATGTCTCGTGGTTACGGCTTCGTCCGTTTCGCCGATGAACAAGATCAACAACGCGCTCTCACCGAGATGCAAGGTGTTTACTGTGGAAACCGACCAATGAGAATCTCTACCGCTACCCCAAAGAACAAGTCTGGTGGTGCTGGCCCTGCTGGCATGCCTATGCAAGGTGGTATGGGCGGTGCTGCCGGTGGTGCTGGTATGGGCGCTCCAGGCATGTACTCTATGGGTGCTCCTCCACCATTGGGATACTACGGTGCACCACAACCCATGAACCAATTTACTGATCCAAATAACACTACTGTCTTCGTTGGAGGCCTCTCTGGATATGTCACCGAGGATGAGTTGCGTTCATTCTTCCAAGGCTTTGGCGAGATCACCTACGTCAAGATCCCACCCGGAAAGGGTTGTGGCTTTGTCCAATTCGTTCAACGACATGCTGCCGAGATGGCTATCAACCAAATGCAGGGCTACCCAATTGGAAACTCTCGCGTCCGTCTCTCTTGGGGCCGATCTCAAAACAACTCGGGACCAGCTGGCACTCCTTATAGACCAGCTCCTCCCCCTCCTCAATATCAGTCCATGGGTATGCCACCAGCGCACAACCCATACGGTAATTTCCAACCTTTGCAGGTAAGTTCATCCAAGCCCCTCCCACAAATTCAAATGCTGACTTCGTATGCAGTAAAAATATTCATACGTGTTTCGCAAAATGGAGTTTGTTCTAGCGATCATGGCGTTTTTCTGCTTCTGAATTTGCCTCGTTTTGATGGCTTCACTTCTTCGCGTCCAATGCCTGGATAGCTGTTTCTCCTCTTAGCGTTACTTGAAAAGTATCGGATGGGTGGGGGATCTGTTTTCCACGATGCCCATGTACAAAAAGTGCATTAGATGTCTCCTTTTCATGCGTTCACGAAGGATCTATCACGCGGTGCTTTTCTTTTCCTTTTTTCCAATCGTCATCATGTATGCTCATGAGCACAATCACGCAGAGGCTTTTTCGTTCAACTATTCTCTTCTAGCGGGTTCCATCTGCAACTAGGAAGGGATTTGTTTTTTCGGAAGGAGTCTTGACATATCACGGCTTATTAGAGCGCGTTTACTCATCTTGCTGATCTTCTTTTCCTTTGTTTTTCCTTTCCCAATTACAGAATTCGTTCGATGAGGCTGTTTTTCAACATCGACCGACAACCAAAAGTTTAGACTCTCTTTGCAAAATCGACATCGCAGACATCAAATCACGGAGGGCGCGCCGGAATTTCACTTTCGCGGGGGCACTTCTTCATGCGAGATTGCCTTTTCATGGGGTGTCACGAATATTTGCTGCTGCTTGGTGGGAAAACTGATGGAAACACTTTGTATCTTTTCCTTCTCCTTTTGTTTCGTCGGTTTGCCTTGCCTCGTTGATTACTTAGGTTACTCGTGTTTTTTGCGGGCGGCGCCAAGGGGATGACAAAAAATACTTGAGATTTCAATGCATGGAAGCGAGGGCCTCGATTGAGGATTTTAGCTAGGACCTGACACAACAATGATATTTTCGCTGCTTTCAAATTTTGTTTGCTTCTTGCTGGCGGTGATTTTTTGCAATTGTAAATAGTTGTGATTTCCCATTTTTGCTGAGTGTTTTTGATGGCTTGCTTGACTGATTGATTGATTTACCGTTTGCGGCCTGCAACTGTTGGTTGTTTACAGATTGTATCTATCTTTGGGGCTGGGACTGGGTGTTCTTGATATTGAATTCAAGACTCTGCTTGGTGGGAAGATAGTCATGAGTTGGCAAGTGTAGAACACTGTAATATTTGACAGGCGGAAATAGGGCTTTGGTGAAGTGGCATTGAATATGTTAACATGGAATTGCGGCAGAGGGATTATGAATTAATTGACTTGACAAATGAGGAATGATGAGCATGGTTATAATTTTTATTATATAGTTGAAAGTCTAGAGAAATGGAAGGAATTGGATACCAAAGATAGACGGCAACTGCTGTATCAATTGAGTTCACTATCTGCGCTAAGACTCCCCAGAAGCTGCACTGGCATTGGGCTGCACTGAATTCAAGCTTTTAGGGAAATTGATTATTAGGCAGTGGAACAAGTAGGACATCACCAACTGAAAAGGTTTATGAAATACAATGGAGTTTATATGCTCCGCCTTGAACCAACCAAGTAACAGGAAGTGATCCCAATAACTGGACGCTGTGGCAAATGGTGATTTAATAGGGCTGTGTCTGAGTGACAGCATGGTCATCTTTTCCATATGCCCCGGGGAAAATGGGAAGTGGTCAATGAGGTAATGTGTTTTTACCTTTTGACGCTGAAAATCCGCTAGTACATTTACATTCTTACATTTTCTCCCTACCTCTCTTTCCAGACGTACCTTCTCACCATTTCTTATTACTTCTGTCAACCACTTTCAACTAAATGTGTTTACGGCGATTCGGCTAAGGATGACGAGCCGAGCACAGATTGGTACAAGAAGATGCCGAGGAGCAATGGGATCAAGATTAGTATGATGTCAAGGTTCTTAAAATATTTCAGCAGGTCATACCAACGAAACAGTAAAACCAGATCAAGAAACATTGAAAATATGTTAAGATAGCTCAAACTTCACATCACCGGAAAAAGTAGCTTGGCTGGAAGAATATATGGTATATTAATATGATAGGCTCTATAGCCTAAGTTCTTTCCTGCTTATCCTACTCGCCTACTTCCTTGTCTTTCTAGCATGTTTCACTAGATTCTCAATCACTCCCTCAAAAGCCTCTCTATCGCCAAGCTTTTCATCCGTTCTCTTCGTCCAATATTCCAACACTTCCTTGGCAGTACCCTGCATAGCTTCCAGCTTTCTGACGTGTTCTTTCAGTTCGTCCATGGTGAGACCGTTTAGGGCCTCATCAGTGATAGTACATAATTGACGTGCTGATACCAAGTCCAGCTGCGGAGCTGGAGGTGGACCTCTCCTTCTTTTCGAGTCTGAACGAGAAGGTTTGCCTTGGGAGTCTAGGGAGGTTGAGGAGGCGTTGTCATTTTTGAGTCGGTTTACAGAGCGCGAATCGGTGGATGTCCGCGGCGAGCCAGAAGATGGATTTAAGTGTATTGAAGGGAGAATAAGCTTCTTCTGCTTGGAAGCAGGTAGGATTTCGTCAAGGTCAACTGGTACACCAAGAGATACCAGAAAGAGCCTTCGAATTCGAGAACGTATCCAATTAGGAGGTTGGAGTGGTGGCGGGGCTACTAATTGAGACCAGAGAGAGGCACTACGTGGCGTAAGGAAGATTGGATTCTCGGCGTTTAGAGGTGGAAGAACAGAGGTATCAATTGTGTCTGGCGGGAAGAGAGCATTCATATATGGTTCTGTGGCAGCCACAATTTCGTCAGATGAGTCCAGGGTTGCAAAATCCAAGACGGGCTGGAATCTGTTAGCTGTAGTCACAATGGCAGGGTACACAGCGTATTATCATCATAGTGGATAGATTACTACTCACATATGCAGGTGTAGCTGGTAAGGACTGTTTGATAGGAGGTGGAGCTGCCTCCGCCTCTTGAAACCCGTCATCAAAATCGCCAAAATCCTCATCCTCCCCTCCCTCTTCAAAATCATCAAAATCGTCCCCAAATCCACCATCCGAGCCATCCTCCTCTTCATTATAATCATCCGTAGGGGCCACTGTCTTTGACACCAGTGATGATTTTCGTCTCGCGTGGCTCAGGTGTGGGGATCTAGCAGCAGGAGACGTTGGCGACCCTGATTCGGTCAATCGCTCTGAAGGATGAGAAATTTGAGTGTCCTTACCTGGCGCATCACCAACTTCTTCCACTTGATCAGGCTCTGCGTCCCCCTTTCTGAGCTCAAAGGCTTCGGTACCGGGGACTTCGCCATGGCTAGGTTTAGAATCGACCTTCTCAACCTTCGTTATTGGGATTGGAAGGTCACCGGGGGTGCTGCCGGCCCTGGATCGACTGCTGCTTGGCGACCGACTCCCCTCTCCAGTTTTCACAACGAGATCCGGTACGGCATCCGCGAGGCGTTTCTCATGTGCTGCAGTGCCGGGCACCTCTCCAAAGCTAGGGGTGTCCAGGTCAACCTTCTCAACCACGGTAATAGGAATTGGCTGTCCTCCAGGAGTAGAAGAAGACCCCTCTGATCCAGAACCGCTGGCATCTTTTCCGTCAGGTATCACGGCAATTTCGTCGGGTTCGGCATCCTCCTCCCTCATATTGTAAGCTGCTGTGCCAGGAACTTCTCCATAACTGGGCTCATTGTCGACTTTTTCCACTCGAGTGATAGGAACAGGAGAGGTATCGCCAGAGTGTTCTAACCCAGATTGAGCATCGGAAAAGTGATCATCGGAATCGGAAGACTCTGCTGAGAAGAGTTAGTCAATGGCTCGCTGCTAAAATGCATCGTATCTCTTACCAAGATCATGGGCTCCTGGGTCACTGATGCTCGTTCGTCGGGGAGGCTCGAGGGTTGGGTGGTCTTCTGCCATGATCTCTGTAAGAAATGGGCACAAATTCCGTAAGCTGGGAAGCAAAGAGCGGCCTCGAGGGGTGAACAAGAGCTCTATGGGGGTGGTTGATGGAAAATAGACTAGAAGAGCCGGTCGATAAGAAAGTCGGTTCTAGACGTTCGGATGATCCCCTCGCGATATGCTGGCAACCGAATGGAGCTGACTGGTCTGCCAGGATGTGATCAAAACAGAAAAGCGGCACCCAGAGCCTCGTGGATATTGGGCTGCTAAAAATGGCCAAGAGAATCAATTTATAAACGATAAAAGGACAATCGTTTTGATATTGATTTTGTTCGAATTGGGAGATTCGAAAGGGGTCAACCAAGTATCCAGTAGGTTCGTGGTGAATTGTGGTCGAAGCAGATCCACCCTTGCAAGGCTGGGCTTGGCGTGAATATTTCGCAAGGGCTTCCTCAGACGCGAGAGAACGACAAATACAATACGCGCCCACCAATGCTTCGTAACTCCATCTCTTTTTCAAATATCGAGATCGCGCAAGCAAAACGATAGTTCAGCTTCCCGGAGGATCAATTCACAAGGTGCGTGTGTGCTATCCATCTCTGCGACAAAGCTCTAATCGTTCTTTACAGGAACTCTCTTCGCCCTTCCGAACTTGCAGCCATCATGTCGTTCACGTTTGGTGCTCCGAATAGTGGTGGGAATGGCGGATCAAACACTCCATCAAGCGGAGCCGGAAATATGTTTGGAGGAAAGCCTGCGACGACCGGTAGTCTATTTAGTGGAACTCCAGCAGCAACCAGCGGTCCTTCATTATTTGGTCAACCAGCGGCAGCTACGTCGAAGCCACCAACATTTGGAGGAGGGGGAGGACTTTTTGGGGCGAACCCGGCATCTGCACCGAACTCTGGCACTTCTACACCTTCTATGTTTGGAGGAAGCACAGGCAATGCACCCTCGTTATTTGGTGGTGGAGCTGGAGCCACGTCTTCTGCTGCTCCAAGCAGCACTCTTCCTACAGCCTCTGCTGGAAATACATTCGGAGGGGGCTTCAAATTGGGTGGATTGGGTGGACAGACTCCAGCTTCTTCAGTCCCGGCAGGATCAACGACTCCAGCGCCGTCAAAGAGCTTCCAGTTCTCCTCAACAACCCCAGCCGGACCACCACCCGCAAGCAATGGCCCAGGTCTTTTTGGAGGAGGAGGTGGTGGAGGAGGATTATTTGGGGCAAAACCCCCAGCAGCGCCTACTTCCAGTAACCTATTTGGATCTCAAGCGCCTTCTTCCTCGGCAGCCCCAGCATCGTCAGCGCCAACTCCATCATTATTTGGTGGTACTCCCGCTTCCAGCACACCAGCTGCGCCATCAGGATTGTTCTCTGGTATGCTAGCAGCCAAGCCTGCAGGTGGAAATACAACAACAACTTCAACTCCTGCACCCTCCTCAACGGCAGCAGCCACTCCTAGTTTATTCGGCCAACAAGCACCTTCTCAACCAACTTCAACAGCACCCACTACTTCAACTACTACGGCTCAAACCCCAAGTTTATCATTCGGCGGAGCTGGAGCTCCAAAACCCTCTTCTGTAACAAATGCGACCCCAAGTTTAGGATTAGGTGGATTTGGTAAACCGGCTACTACACAGGCAACATCATCAGCAACCCCAACTCCAAGCTTGTTTGGAGGCGCGCCCAGTACCAGTACCGTTCAACCCTCTTGCGCAACTACAACTTCGAGTACGGCGAATGCTGGAGGAAGCGGGACTGGATTGGGAGGATTGAACCCACCAGGGGGTGCAGCTAGTGGAAATCCTCTAGCAGCATCTACATCTGGTCCGACGCCTCAATTATCTCGTCTCAAGAATAAGACAATGGATGAGATCATCACTCGCTGGGCCTCTGACTTGTCAAAATACCAAAAGGACTTTCAAGAGCAAGCGGCCAAAGTTGCAGCATGGGACAGATTGTTGGTGGAGAATGGAGACAAGATCCAAAAGCTATACCAGAGCACTTATGAGGCTGAACGAGAAACAAATGAAGTGGAACGACAACTTTCAAATGTCGAGAGCCAACAGGACGAGCTTGCGGGATGGCTGGATAGATATGAGGCAGAGGTTGACGAAATGTTTGCGAGACAAATTGGACCAGGTGATCAGCTACAAGGTCCTGATCAGGAGCGAGAGAGAACGTACAAACTGGCCGAAAAACTCACTGACCGTCTTGATGAGATGGGCAAGAATCTCACAAGTATGATCGAAGCCATCAACGATGCATCATCTTCCTTGAGCAAGAGCAGCAAGTCGGATGATCCCGTAAGTTTTTTCGTAAATGCTTTCTCAAATACATGCTAATTTTGATAATCACAGCTCTCACATATTGTACGTGTTCTCAACGATCATCTCACGCAATTGCAATGGATCGACCAGAACGCTACTCTTCTCCAGGCCAAGGTTTCCGAAGCGCAGAAACTCAGCCAGGGTATGAGCGCCAATGGATTGGGGGCTACCGAGAGCGATACTGCGGAATCATTCTATCGTTCTTATATCGGAAGGAGATGATTAATGAGTGTTTGCATAATAATTTGAGCTTGGCGTTTAATGAAACCATTGTGGTAATTCTTCGATGTTGGAGATTGGTTTTGGGGGGGTTAGCATATGTCCGCCATGAAGAAAAGACGAAATTTTTCAATTCAAAGCATGGAATTGGTGGTTGTTTTAAATTTGTACAGCAGAGGAGAAAATCCCAGAGGAGAAAACTGAAAACTATGGGAAATCCATGATTCTGAGACCAATTGGTCGTTGAAGATTCCAGAAAAAAGTGCAAATGTGGAAGCTTTCGTTTCCTTGTATACAATAT
>LLCD01000450.1:0-18704 GCA_001414355.1 Hymenoscyphus salicellus
TATTTGCATCATACACAGCCGACAGTAGTGAAAAAGGGGGTGTTGAGTGCAAGCGAAAAACGAGCTGAAAATTGGCTGAGGGCCCTCACTAAATACTTGCCCAAGTAGAGGGATTTTACATACTGATAACTTATGCAAGTAAATTATTAAAAGGTTTACTTCTAGAAGTAAGTCATTTATACGTAGGCTATTATGTTTTAAAGAAGATTAAGTTCTTATACTATTATTAGGTGTATTATTCTGATTTTAAGTTTTTGTTTTTTAAGTACCTTTACATACAAATTTTGGTGTAAAGGTACATACACCGCATTACGTGACTGCCTGCGTTACGCGACTACTTACGTTATGCCTCTACCGCACTTTCGGGAGCTTTTCCTGCTCATCATTAGAAAAGTTAGTTAGAAGACATGGCATTCAACATATTACCTTGTAATTCTGGAGAGAATAGGTTTTGATAAAATGAATCAATTCACTTGGGGGCACTGTGTTGCCCTCTTCCTCCTCGGAATCCGCAGCCTTTTGATCTAGCCATTTCTACACATCCTCTCCATTGCGAGTCAGTCGAATATAAAATTCGAGGTCGTTGAGTTCCGGTCGCATGACATGAGTATTAGAGCGAAGGATAACTTCGGCGTCAAAGTATAGTTTGGTGAATGCTTCCTTCCTGTTGAATTTCCGGGACCTAAACTCATCCACCGCCCAAAGGGCCCATGTAATAGTATCACAAGGTTGTGTTTGAGTAGAGGCCAGTCGGCAACAATATGCTAGCTTGTTCTGGAGCCGACTCTTCTGGTTCTTGAGGGCATTGCGGGCCTTCGTTGCTAAAACCTCGCGAATCGTAACATTATATTTGGGGTCCGCGAATCCCAATTCGCGGAGAAGATCTTGAAATGTCTCCCTATCATAATCGGCTTGGTCCCCCTTTGTCGTTGTTGTTGAACACCCAGTATTGATCTGCGCCCGCATAATTTGTGGACAATGAACACGGCCGAAATCCGCACGCTGCTTCTTCATGATTCCTGCGAGAGGCATGTCATCGATTACATGTACTTGTTCGTCCTCTGGGAATCCGAAATGTTGTGGAGTCAAAATTGACCAGCTCCTTTTCTGAAACGTCCTTGTAGTGAACCCGTTATCACATATTGCAATTCTCTTTCGCAAGGAAGGCTCGTACGCCAAAAACTAGATGCTCATCATTGGGTGATTATTGGGTAAAGAGACCAGGGGGAGTGATGGACAATCGGAAAATCCCAAGGTTGATTGTTTCTTCGTCAGAGGGAGGTAAGCATCGTTCGAATTTGTGATAAGAGGTCGGACTTTTTGTACTCGAACGCTTTCGTTTGCTGGGCATGTTACCTAGGTAGAGAATCCGTTAGAATTGCTAGCACAAAGAAGTCAAGCGACATACTTTAGTGGATGTGATACTGGTGGTAGTCTGTAATTGAGGCCAAGGGTTGCAAATATACTACGGCGGCAAATTTCACCGGTAACATGTCACAAATTTCCGCCGTATCATGTGGCAAATGGGCTGGGGGTAAGTAAGTAGTTGAACTACCTATTCAAAATCGCTTATTCTCAACTACCTCAGCCCCACAACGACCTTCAGCGGCACGCTCTCGCAATGGACGTTAAATTATTTAAGAGTTTTTTCTAGCAATAATGAATATTTTCAATTCGAAATCAGTCCAGGCTTTTCTTCTTCTTTGAAAATGGGTTTTTTCGATTATTAACATCCAAGGTTGCACAGAAGCGATGACCCCATGGGGTAAGCTCTGGTCGAACCCAAGTCTGCTTCAAGGCTTCTGGCACTTGTTGGGAAGCAGCATCACACTATCCATTACAACGGTATAGTTTTAGTGGGGAAACCATTTCAATTCGGGGCTTCAATCCGACTCTTCGTTTAGGTTCCTCCGGCAAACTCAGCTTCACAAAAATGCGAGGATCCATTTTGCTGCAACTTCAAATATTTAGAACGAAAGAGCCTCGAATTGGTTGATAATTCCCTCCGTGACTCCAGTATGTTCGACCTCAGGGCAAATTTCCAGCTTGAAGTCCAGAGTACTACGTTGGGTCTCAAACAAAATAACTATTAAATATCCCAAGAGTATCATGGTACGATACTAATTCTGGAAACCGACCTCCAACTTACAGGAGAAGATCTTAATCCTTAAGAATAGCCGAGAAAACTCGACACGTAGGTATAACAAGAAGGGTAAGAGGAAGTAGTGGGCAAATAAGGCACGAGAACCAAAAGGTATGTAAGTCTTGGACGAGAATATACTCTTGTGATGTCCGTTGCAGAAGCTGTTTTGATAGTGAAGTTTTAAAGCGCCTTGCGTAATCAAGACACTCCAAGCAGCAGACTTAGTCAAAGTACTTTGAGCCAAATACAAGACTTTGGAACACAGAAGGGTATACCAAAAGAAGCTTATTACTCATGTACCTCCCATTCACCCACAGCCCCCGCGGCTGCTTTCCCAACCTGTTTTGCCAAACGTCAATGATAGGTGACCTGGCAAAAGTCTGGCACTTCAAACCCCGCATTCCCCACCCAAGCCTCACAAATCCATCTATCATCCATAACCTCAAATAGCAAAAGCGTCCTCCGTCAATTAAACAAACGACACTGGTTTGAATTGGCGGAACGGTAACATTCACCATTGGAGAAGCTATGCGATAGTTAAAAAGAAATCATTCATTCTTTAAGAGGCATCTTTGAAGCCATACTATTTACACCAGGCATATTCGTTTCATAATAAGAACAAAACGACTTGTTACAGGCAAATTTGTTAACAAATAAGACCAAGTGACATGTACCTATTGTGGAGATCAAGCACAATGTTGTTTAGGCCTATCGAGAGCAAACCAACCAGAAATGGCAGAGTTATTCAAACCCTTCTTCAGAGGGGCATGATTTTTGCCATTTACTTTAGCGTCTGTGTTCTCCCATGCGGCTCTAAAGTGTCGTGCGACCCTTCGTGGTCGTAGGTTTTTGCCATGTTAGTTTTTGTTGAAGTAGAAGAGTCATGCAAGAGAGAGGTTACGCGAAACTTCTGAGATTGATCTTTGTTTTTGCTTCCCTGTTTCTGCGCTAGAAATCAGACTTTGACGAGTATGTCCGGAAGAGATTTCAACGGCTTAGTGGGCCAAATGAAAGAGAAGAGCAAAGCATATCTCTATGATAGTAAACAGCCGTGAGAAACTCGATCGCATCGACAAGAGAAAATAACAAGTAGCTGCAATTGATGAAATACGAATTCTCACAACGCTTGCAACAAAAAACAATTCTGAAATTGGTCTGCACCTAAACATTCTTTTCAATGGTGTTTTGAATCCAACTTTGTGAGTAGCCAGCAACAGCTTCCTTCTACTTACCTAGGTTGGCATTGATACGTCATCAATTTTGCAAAGAATTCATAATTTGAGAAGCTCATGACCAAAAACAGGATTTTTTCTTCTGACATTTGGGAAGAAGTTAACACGAAAACAGATGGAAGTGTCGAGAACGGTCGTCGTCGAGGGAGATGCCGGAAACGGAAGTGGGTCCAAGTCGCTTGTTCTCACCCGCACCTGCAGCTATCCTCAGCATGGACTTTTCACTCATCATCAGCCTCGTGTCCTCAACATGGCATATCTCTCAGCCTTGCGCCTGTTCGTGGCAGCGACTTTAATAGTGCTCACCACTTCATTCGTAAGTTATCTCTAACCAGTTTGTTTATTGCTTAGCGCTAATAATTTTTAGCTACGAATCCTCTACATCCTGCCCTCCCCTCGGAAATCACACCAAAAACCCCGTGCAAAGAGCCGCCGAAATGGCTCAAGTCACGAGGGACCAGGAAGACACATGGTCATCGTCCTAGGCTCCGGCGGACACACAGCAGAAATGATGTCCCTGATGCGAAATATCGACCCAAGGAAATACAAACATCGTACCTACATCGTGTCCTCAGGAGACGGATTTTCCACCAGCAAAGCTTTTGATATCGAGAAGCGGATTCAGACGAACCATGGCGAGTCGTCGACCAAAGTCACGAATGCAGGAGAATTTAATCCGGACACTGGAATTTGGGATGTCAAGTTGGTGCCGAGGGCGAGGAAGATTCATCAGCCTTTGTATACGACTCCCTTTTCGGCGTTGTGGTGTTTGTTTGGTTGTTTCAGGGCTTTGTATGAGATTGCGAGGGATTCGAGAGTGACGGACGGGCAGTTTCCTGATGCTATCATTACGAATGGTCCAGCTACTGCTGTCATTTTTATACTGGCCGCTACGGTTTTGAAATTCCTTGCTGTGGCGCCCCTTTGGACCATGAAGGTCATCTATGTCGAAAGTTGGGCTAGGGTAAAGACTTTGAGTTTGAGCGGAAAGATTTTATTGAAGACTGGGATATGTGAGAGGTTTATTGTGCAATGGGAGACGCTAGCACAGGCTATCAATGGGCATGGAAGGAAGAAGGTTGAGTGGGAAGGATTTCTGGTCGACTAGAGGGACTATCCATTCCTTGCTTGTTTGCTCTTTTTCCTGTATACTTGCTAGATTTGCAATACTGAATCAAGACAACGTTCGAATCATTTATTTGGGGAAGATTAAATTCCGTGACCAACATACTTCTGATCGTCGAGGATTCCTAAAGTCTTGGACTTTCCATGTAAGCGGAACAACGGTTCAACTGCAAATACAATTCCTTCATATTTTACACCCATCCATATTCTACAAGCAATATTTATCCTACACCGCTGCTGGCGCAGCTTCAGCCACCAGAGAGTCCTCAGTTGCTGCTGATGCCACCTCTTCCTCAAGCTCTGGCAGAGTTGTGTATGCCGCATCTCGCATCCTGTCGGCCGCCTCAACATTCGTCTTTGCCCACTCCATCCAGGAATCATATGTCTTGTCTTCCAACTCCATTCCGACCTCTAAAACGCTTTTCCCAAAGTACGCTCCTACCCATGTTGCTTCTTCTTTTGCAACCCGACGCTCCACTTCCTCCTGGTGTCGTAAAGAGTAGAATTCTTTCCGTGCCTGATCGTACGCTTTTGATTGTTTCATTTTTCGCTCTGTCATGAGCCACAGTTGTCTCTGAACAACACTATAACCCGTTAGCCCAGGCCCCTCTTGTCGCAACATTTCTCCTACCTCTCGCCTGATAATGGTATTCCGGGTTGTTCAATCCTCGACCAATTACATCTCTGGCCATCCTTTCCATCATTCTCCAGTAGCACCTTTGGCCGGGCCAATTCCCACGGGTGATCATGAAAGAATTGCTGTCGTAATGGGTCCTCCGTATATACAATCTTTTGTGGCTTGAACATCTTGCTCGGCTTCCGGCACTTGGAGCCCCCCTTTCTTTCGCGGTGGCTAACAGGTTGTGTTCGCGTGAGGATCTCTCCAGGAGGAATTGACCCAATGGTCTCGTACCATGCTGGTGGTTGATATATGCTCTTGGTCTCGAGGAGGGCCGTTGCCATTTGGTAGACCCGCGCGGGTTTTAGATTGCGGACTCCCATGATTGATGAATCCGATTTGCGGCTATGTGTTTCTGTCAGCTGGGTATTTCCATGGCTAGGGGAAGTTGAGAGTCACGTACAGTCGTCAATAATGTTGCGGTCTTTCGAGATCGAGTTCCCTTGGTGCTGCTCAACCTGTCAGAATTTCGACAGGGGTCTGGCGGATTAAATTTCGGCCGCCTTGTAAAATCACTTGGCGGCAATGCCTCAAGATATTTCAGCACCAGCAGAACGGAACCTCCATTTCAAGAGCATTGCGCCTCCGTCCCCATAACAGTCATTATCAGAAGGGGAAGAGGTCAAAACTACTGAGACAATTACACCAGTGCTTCCACGGCAACGGTGACAAAAAGTTCACAATGTTAGGAAGCTCATGTCCGTCTTCTTCTGCAGCTCCTCCCCCTCGACGGCCGGCTCTCTCGCCTCGAAGGTAGCATCACATCGACAAGTACTTTCATTTCTATATCCAAGCGACTGCTTTCGAAATCCGCGACCTTCAAGACGCGAGCGGTATCCTCGAGTTGTCCGCGAGATGGTTACAACAGCTACAACTCCAAATTTCGAATCATGGTTTATCAACTCTCTAGCCAGCGCGGGCCATTGCAACAAACACAACCTGAAGCCACTCCATCCTACCACATTTTTCTCGTCTCGGCGACCAGACCTATCAGCCAAGAGACGTCATACCCACAATGTTACGTCCCGGCGACAGCATGCCACGCAAGACCCGAAGCCCAAAGAATACGTATATGAAGAAAGTGAGCCCAATCGAACAAAAGAAGAGCTTATGGAATTGGTGGACCAGTATAGCGGGTCATCGTTCACAGATCAATTGCCTATACTCGAGCTCCCGAGCCTCTACCAACCCAGCGATGGGCCAAATCTCACCGTTTCTGATAAGGAGGAAGACGAATGGCCACCTCCCCATTATGCCTGGCCTGCGGATCCAGAGACAAGAAGGAAGCTCGACAGCTTAGAGGATCTTCTCAACGCTTCGAGGTTTCCAGATGCAGAGCTGGCATACCAGATTTACAGAGGGCTACCGAAGCCCAGAGTCCCGTACCTCGAGTCCGATACCAGACACAAGTTTTTACGTTGTTTATATACGGTTGAGAAAAAGGAAGAGCAATCAATGCTGAGATATCTATCTGTTGTTGACGATATGAAGAATACGGCCATACCTTTGTCAACAATGGAGTGGAACAGTGCCATTTCATTTGCGGCTCGCTATGTTGGTTGGTCTACAGAAGTCGAAGTCGAGGCTGCGCTACACATGTGGAGAGAAATGGAGCACACTGCTGGAGTCAAGGGCGATGCTACCACTTTTAACATACTTTTTGATGTGGCTTGTAAAGCAGGGAAATTTGTTCTGGCCGAGATGATCTACAAAGAAATGGTGACTCGTGGTTTACAATTCGATCGATTTCATCACGTCAGTCTCATTCATTATCATGGACTTAGAAGAAACGGCGACGGTGCGAGGGCGGCATACAAGGACCTCGTTGACTCGGGAGAAATTGTCGATACAATTGTCTTAAACGCCATGATTTCCGCTCTCATCTCATCCTGTGAAGCGAATGCCGCGCAAAACATATATGAACGGATGAAGAAGATGTTCGGCGAGCAACCCGAGCCGCAACTAGCTCCTCGCCATTACCTCAAACAACGATTCATTACGAGGAGCTTGAAACGTATAGCCCTAATTACGAAAACTGACCTTGAGGAAAGACAAAATCAACAAAGGAATTCCATCATCGCTCCGAATATTGACACGTACCGTCTTCTTGTGAGATACTATGCCATTAAAGCTGGCGAGCTCGATAAAGCTGCGCACCTTCTCGAAGAAATGAAACGGTTCAATATTCCCATCGACGGTTCCCTGTTTCTCTCTCTTTTGAAAGGCTTTGCAAAGCACGGAGGCATCCGCTACACGGATTGGACAGCTGAACGTCTTGAGAGTGTGTGGAAGTCCTATCTCACGGCTGTTGAGAACGAACAATTGAATTTGTACATCTCTAGATGGATGGTGCTGTATGCCCTCAAAGCCTTCTCGAAATGCTCCGGGAAGAAGAGGACGTTGCAGGTTTGGGACGATGTTAAGCTCAGATGGAAGCCGGATGAGTTGGAGATGGCGCATGTGATGGATGAACTTACTGGGTTGGTGAGCCAGCCGGAGGAGTCTCGGGAGGATTCTAAGGATAGAGAGTGGTTGCTTGGTGTGTAGGATTTTTGTTGCGGCTTGTATATCTATGAGGAAGGATTAGAAAATATGGGAACCATAATTTTTCTTGGCGGGCGGTTTTTAATGTACGATACATAGATATATATTTGTACATGTAAGAGTACCACTTTCCTTTTTTTTTGGGAAAGGGGTGTGTTCCTTTTCCCCGTTCAGATCTCGCTCTTCTCTCCTCAAAGGGTTCAAGGGGTGGGATGCAAGTACCATCTCTCCAACGTCTTGTCTTTGATTTCTGCATGCCATTCGATCCTTCTTCGATGGCTGTTTGACTCACCTTATTCCCGAACTGGAGCTTATGCAGAGTCGTTGAGTGTCCACATTCCTCTTTGCATTTTCAAGGAAGTGTGTGGAGACACTCAAGATTCCCAAGTTACGACTCACACTTACTACCCACCTAAGCACGAAAGAGAATTGAGGCATTTTTTTGATTCTCGGATGTGGGGAAGGAAAGCGTGGAGAAACAAAGTGGGGGAATGACCTAGATCTCGACTCGACTCCTTTTTCCCTTGTGTTTTCTCTTCTTTGGGAATTACCCCACTTTTTGGTGTAGTGCTTTTTGAGGTTGGGGTTCTAGGTGTTTCCTTGTTTTTATTTTCTTGACTTTCTCGCTATGCTTTCCGGATTTGGGCCTTGGGGCGGTGCTCTTGGAAAGGGGTTTTGTGTGGGGTTTGGTTTCGGTTTTCTATGTGGAGTTGAAGTTGGTTCTTATTTTTTCCTAGTTGTTCGTCCGGGGAAGGGAAAGAGGGAGCCGGATCGCGAAATCAACTGTGGTTCTACCCTTCGTTTGAAGCAACCTTTCTTAGCAAGAGAGTGCTCGCTTCCTTCTGGGCAAGGAGCGTACAAGTCTTACCTGTCGCTGTACAAGACTTATCTAGGATAATCTAATTAAATTGTTAAGAAGGGTCAGGTACTATTTCGGTTCTTCACAAAATCTCGATATGAAATGTGTCGTCCTAGACTTGACTCTTGCTCTGGTTCTAAGTTCCCTTCTCGGTCGTTCAATATACAGCGGAAGAGACGAGACCTTGACATATTGTTACTCTTGATTGAATTGCTCCTCCGCTGTTGGAAAGGCGTTCCTCCCTCGGCTCAAGTTGGCCACATTGCTTCTTGGGCTGGATCGGGTTTGTTTGTACCCTTATCCTTCTAAATATACTCTCTAATCTATCTTAAACTATTATTACTTATTAGAGTAAAGTTTTAGGCAGGGCTGGTATTTCCAAGAGAGGCTCAACGACTTGAAGCTCGCCATGAGGATGACGCGATGGACGAAGGGCACCTTTCTTGGACAAGCTTGAAAGGGCGGGGTCTCCAATAGATTCATGAGATACATGTCTTTCCTTGGTTTTAGAAGTGACTACAACTGAAATTCTCAAATTTTTGAATTCTTTCGAACGCCACTTCTCATTTCAGAAATAAGGAATGTTTCGACATGAATTGTTCTTTAGTCACTAAACTAACTCACTTTCGACAGTAGCTACTTGACGGCAACTAACCTTGATTCAGCAACTCTGTTTGAGAAATTTGGGGGTTTTAAGCGGGTATTTTTATAAATGTAGCAGGATTCAGAGATAACATCCTACTAGCAGTTATTACTACCATTCTCTGGCCAAAGCTGCGTAACGTTCTTTAGTGTCTAGTATAATAGCGGAACTAAGGAGTAGTTTAAAGGGAGCCAAGCTTTGGGCTTCGGCCAAAAGGTATGGGTGAATTTCCTGCATTGCTCTTTAGTGGTTGTCGGCTGTTGTTGACAACGGTTCTTATTCAAAAGTTTTAAAATACCTAAGCGCAAGATTCGAAGTCCTTGACAAGATCGTTTGTATAATCGGTCGATAATTATACAAGCAAGCTTAGAAGACTCATAAAACTAGGTCCCAGAAGAAAGGACAGCACTCTAGAAATAGGTGCGTTTGGCCTTGGCTCGACTTCAATCGATATGTTGCCCATTCAAATTAAATAAACAGAAACGTACGTGCTTTGCTCCCTCCTTTTCACCCTCTAGGCTTCAATCTCATTGAACATTATCTCGCCACTCGCTTTCCACCTTGCATACAAAATTGCACTCTGCTGCACCCCTCTGCTTGCGAACCACTTTTCCAACCCCACACTTTTACAAACCACACCACCCACCCACGTTGCCGCAATGCAGCACCACAAATTCAAAAGAAGGCAAAGCTGGTTGCACGAATTAATATCGATTTCCAGCCACTTCCGCAGCCCACACACACACACCTAAAGGGATTTCACATGCATATCAGAACTCAGTCGCTACTTCGATTGACTTCGCCATCCATGGGTCGCACACTTACACCCACAGGAAGGTTCTTCCACATCAACTCGCCCACATAATATTGATTCCTGAATCAAAGCCGGCGCCACCCGCATTTAATGACACCCTCAATACTACACCCAGAGTAATTCAATATGTAGAATTCGGCAGACAGCAAGCGACTCGCTTCCTGATCATATACCCCCAACCCCCTCAACACTGTCAATCAATCGAAACATTCATCCAAGCGACAAATTCATCTTCATTCTCAACGCAGTTCATCCAAAATCATCCCAATAAGTATGTAAAGTCCTCAAAAACCACATGTTACACATCCATTAACCACACCACCACTCCAAGATCTTATTCCGAAAGCCGAACAAGTGTGTATCCTCTTCAATCCATCCACACTTTTTCACATCCTCAACAAAAGTGCCGTGTTCGGGTACGCAAATAAGCAAGCAAAACCTCAGCCCATAATCCAAATTGAGCATCGGTAACCGCCCCCTTTCCCTCGCTTCCATCACTTCCAATATACAATCTAGGCACTCAATCAACACACAATCTCAATCCGATAACCGGGGATATTGAGACCCCAAATATCCCACCTTCCCTCAATCTATCCCGCCTCTTCCCCTGGATCCTTACAAGTAAGTACCTTACATCATCCCACCCCCACTTCTCAATACAACCCCACAGAACTGCACAAGAGAAACTCAATTTTTCAACGACTGCGCCTAGAAACCCAACCCACGCATTCCACCCAATCAAGGCCATCAATACACTGAACTCCCTTATCCCTACTAGAGTAGCATGCAGACAAGGAACCTACTTCGTACATTACCTACCTCAATCTAGACCCCCAAGAAAATGGTGCAATCAAAAAACCGTTCAACCGAAATTCTAAACCCAGACAGGAGGAGAAAGAAACTTCAACCTACATCCCCCATCCCTACCCAACTAACCATCGCAACCATCCACTCCCAAAAACCCAATTAAAATTGTTCAACGTCACAATTTCAACACTGAAAAAACCCCCCCATGATGCCTTTGCAAATCGAGAGATCTCCCCTCTTGAAATCCCCCGCTTGCGCCAAGTAGGATGTAATATCAGGAAAAGAGCACCAAACAAGCGAAAGAAACCTTGAGTCTAGCTCTCGCAACGTCGAAAAGTCAAAATATGTCGGTAGATTTCTCGTATCCGTAAGATTTAAACCTTGAGATCATGCCCCTCAAGGCTGCGAAGTAGGATGAGAATCTTACACAACAGAAACAATCTAGAAAAGTGAACCTGATAAAATGATGATAGCAGACCCATGGAAGACACCATGTCGGCAGGAAGCGGGAATTCGTGACTGGTCCGAGAAGGCACTTGCTCTTCAACGATTTCCACAACTCTTACGAAATGCGACGTGATCCTTAGGTGGTTGAGAATAATCGAATAACTTTTCAAAGTCTTGGTTGAACAATTGAGAGAACACCGGTAACCATGCAAGGAACAACATCAAGTAAACACCAAAAGCAGGCAAGGGGACTTGAAGTTGTTGATCTTTATTCTTATTCATCTCCTATCCGTCATCCCACCTTCATCTATCTATCCTCCCCAAAAAGACTGCGCTCTCCCAAACAAAATCCCATTCATGAGAAAGTTGAAGGTAATAGCCGCCATAAAATCGCCCATATCCATATCCATCTCTCCTTCCTCCAATACTATATTTACACACCCCTTCCGAGCATTCAATGTCCGTCTAGCCAATCGCTAACGGATGGTGTCCTGTAATCCTTTTAATTTTCCCCAGAACCAAAAAAACAAGAGCCCACAATAGACACAATTGCTTGTATGGTCCTTTGTATAAATTTCCGCGCCCAAAAATGAAAAAGCAAGAGAGCAAATTCCTATTCTATAAGGGTATTCCCCAAAGCCAAAATCTATTTGATGACCCCGAGAGAACAAAATATCCCCGTTTCCCATTTCCCTGACATAGAAAGGTAAATGACCCGGGAAAAGAGAAAACCAAAAATACAAAATAAGGGTTGGTAGAATATAAACAAATAAACAATAAAAGTTAAGTAATTTGAAGGTAACAAGAAGGTATTTGGCGTCAAAAAAGATGTGACCAGAAAAGTGTCGAAGGACAGTAGCATTGCTAAGGAGCGTGAGGGTATCTGACTGGCGTAACAAAAAGCAAGCAAGCGAGATTCGGCCGTTATGAATAAATTCGTCATAGATACTTTAGAAAAGAGGTGGTTGGTCGAGGTGCAGTGAAATAATGCTGTACATAAGCTTCGAACCTTGTAGCTCGATATTAGGTAATTCGGGCGTTGGTGCCGTGCGGATATGTAAGTTCGCAAATGTTGTGGTGGTTTGGAGGTCTAGTTTAGCACTAGTCGTACACTAGTCGTGTGCTCAGGGCTTTCCGAGTCCAGAAGGGAATTTGTCGGCGAAGAACTTGAAAATCTTAGTTTTCTTGCTTGGGCTACGCTGTAGTTGCGCCGCCACCTGGACCATTGGCCCAACAATATCTTCATCGCCCATGAGGGGAAATTTGCCTTCGCTTCTAGGATCGTTAAGCGATGGAATGCGTGTCATGATATTGTTGTTCGAGTCGTCTCCTAGGGTGTTGTGCTTCAAAGTTGCAAATGCGTCGCTACCACTTTCAACTGTGTGGGTGATGGTGATCTCGTTGTGCTTTCTCCAAGTGGCATCCACTGATGCCCATTTCTCCTCCGTCAGCTTGTAGGCTTTCGAGGTTACACCATAATGTTCTCCTGTTCTAACGAGATGCTTGGTGAAGTTGCACCGCGCAAGATCCCAATTGGCGCGTAGTTGACGACACGCTTCCAAGTCGAAGTTGTCTGGTGTATATGGTTCTGGGAGGATGCAGAAGTTCGCGTGTCCTAGCTTATTGGCCCATTCGTCGTTGGGGTCGGCGATGAGAATAGGAGGGATTTCTGAGGATGGAACGAGATGTCCGGGTCGGTTTGCGTTCGGGTGGAATGAGGAGATGGACGGCTTCGTACTAAGAGGTGGTGAGGGGATGCCAGCCAGCTGAGGAGTGGTAACCGAATCTATGGGTGTGACATGTCCCGAGAAAGGATCATGTGGTTCGCGATCGGCTACGGAGGGAGATTGTAATGGAGACTGCATGGGTATATCCCGTTGGCCAAAAATATCCGTCATGAGAGGTGGAAGTAATGGTGTCGTAGCAAAGTCGGCCTCGCGAGCTGCGATGTCGCTGTTTGCTTTTTCAATATCAATTGGGATTGCTGGAGAAGGTTCATCCCGACAATCGAACACACTCGCGGTAGGAGTGGGCGGCATTTGGGGCTCGAAAGGTTGGTCCAACGCTTGTCTAGTTGAGTTCGAGACGGACGAAGACCGACTTGACGCGGCGCGTGAAGCGGTCTTCTCGTTCTGGGAATCCGAGACGATGGAACCGGTCGAATTAGTTCCCTTTCTAGCTCGCCACTTGCGAGAGAACGATGGAAATCGATTTCCCAGTCGACCAGCCAATCCAGTAAGAGGCGATTCATTTGCTCTTCGTTTCTTCGAACGAGAACTCAGCGAGTACTCCCCGTCGCTTAGGAATCCGTCGGCCAGATCATAATCAAAGGTCTGCTGTATAGAAAGCTGTTCTGAACTTTGGGCCATGGTTGGATCGCGGTGGAGACATTGTTGACTATCGCCTATTGTGTAACATATATTAGCTATGATCCCGCTTACAATGAACCCCGCCCATAGCCACTTACACAAACAATCGTAAAGATCGTCATCAGCCTCATCGTCAAACATATCAAAATCCTCATCTCGCTCTTGTGGCTCTTCCTGGACATCTGGCAATGATCGCTTGCTCGATTTGGACCCTACGAATGTTGGCGAAGATGGGCTGTCGGTGAGCGCAGCGTGAAATGTCGATTCAATTGAGGATGTAGAGCTAGAGTATCTCATGTGCCCTTGCCGAGAGAATGTTGGGGTAACTGGCGACGGTACTTCAGACGATGTTGTTGAAGTCTGGGAATAGAAAGAGGAGGATGAGAGATCCATTTCGGTATCGAGTATGCTTTCCCTTTGCCTTCTCTCCTCCACCAATTGTGGCAGCAATAGAGGCTTGAGCTTTGGAGACATTTTGGCGTTCTCCAAATGTAGATTTCGTGTTGGTGTGGTTTCTGACTGCGCTGTTGATCACCGATTATTGCAAGCAGACGGGCGACATGTTCTTGTATGCTTGTTCTTTTTTTCGAGTGAGCTTTGGATGGAGGAATTGGTTGCCCACACAGTCATACGGAGTCGTACGTGGTCGGAGACAGCTGGATTTAGGTCGTGATTCGAAGAGAGGTAGGTACACGTAGGAGAAAAGAATGTTGGGCGACTTGGGCCTGGTGCAATATTTTCTGTGAAGGTCTTTTTAGTTTCTTCGGCCACGCAGCCAGTCATAAACAAGCCCGTTCGCGCTGCTGGCAGAGTTCGCACACACTTCCGGAGCTCCCAATCAAGGCCCAAGAGAGAGGGGGAGGGACTGGTCTGGTAAGGAGTAGTGGAGACTGGTCACTGGCTGGCATCAGTCTGTTGAGGTGCCCCAGTCAAAAGACAAAAGTTTACTGGCAGAGAGGGGAGAATCCGGGTCCGCAGCCTGTCTGCTGCGTGGAAGCTCTAATCTAGTGCGGAGCCCTTGCTAGAAGTCCCAGTGGAACGGGGAGGCCAAGGTTGTGGTCCCACTGACGTTGTGAGCTGTGAGCGACTGGCAAGGAGGGTGAGAAGTCTGGGCAATGAGTAGCGACAGGGGAGCTGGCCTGGCAGGGCAGGGCAAAAAGAACAGAAGGTCCCTGCCGAGCAACCAGGACCAATGAGCTCGAATCAGTGAGCCAGTCAAAAGGCTCCCACGAAGTGTGGGAGAAGACCCAGCGGAGAAGGAGGGATGTGAACGGGGGAGGTTGTCACTGCACGGGAGAACATCAGGGAATGGGTGGAAAAATAAAAGGCGCCGGCCGTTTAAAGCCCAAGCGAGAGCTTTTCGGGTGTGGAAGCACACTTCTCCCCTTGCGAGAAAAGCAGCTCACGCCATCCAGTCCCTAAAATCCTGGAAGCGTCACTCGAACCACTGAGCAACTCGACTGCGGAAGCCTGAACAGTAAGGAAAAGCCCCTGAGTTGTTTTCTGATTCTGGTGAGCTGATTGCATACTGTACTGAGCTCCCCCAGGCCTGTAAATCCGTGATCTTTCTCTGCCTGGGAGTTGCGACAGGGGAGGTCGTGATGCTCTTTGGGAATAGTGTGCCAAGTTCTAACCTTTACATTCAACCTCGGCCAGCGTGCCACGGCAATGCCCTCCCTGCTCTACACTCCCGGCAGCGTTCCAGTGTCTTCCACACATCCAAACATCCCCACCACTCGAACGAAGCCTCCGCTTAGTTGTGGAATTGTCCCAGTTGGGACATCTTCTCCAGTGGTGCCAGCACAAGTGCCCAGGTAGTATTCGCTGTCAGCTTCCCGTGACCGCCTTCGATCACCAAAGGTCACTCACTCACTGGCTATTCCGGTGCAGATGCACAAACAGAATTTCAGACAAGATATCACGAGTCACTGATGTCTTCTCTGGTGGCTGCTGGACAGTTGTTGAATGGGCATCGATTGTTGCGTGGTGAGACAACCCTCACGACCTTCACAGCCTTTCCCTTTCCCAGCCCGGGTACCTGCGCGAAAGGCGTGCAAAAGCCATGATCGAGCGGGAGTGGAATATGTTGAACAGGGGATGAGCAGCCATGGGCTCTCCCAGGGGAGCAATTCGAAAATCCCGACCGCTTGCCTCTCATCAGATTCCGACCTCCGAAACGAACTAAACTTGATGTTCGGGCCCTAGAGTGGCCCGTCACTTCTCAGAATCTCAAAATCTCATCTTGCCTTCCTGACTCCCGCAGCAATGAGCACCGTCAAAGCGTCATCCACACTTTTTGTCCTTGCCCTCGAACCCTGGTTCGTCCAGAATTTTTCCAGCGCTGATTCCAGCACACCCCTCCCCCCACGGGTCGTTACGCGGAAGCCTGCAAGTTTCCATCGACACGACCAATCGCCACCATGATTGGCCTGCGTAAAAGCAAATGTATGGGGACTCTGTCAGGGCCAGGAACAAAATAAAAAAATCCCAGCACGAGGGCCATCATGCCTTGCCAACAACACACCTCGCGCCTTCCAGCCGATGGTACCAATCATTTTGCAGCCGACACTCTCCGTATTTTCGTAAGACTTCCCTTAGCTTGTGAGTGTCCAATTGAGGTGGTTTACATTTGGTGGGTGAAGTCTGCGTGCTTGTGTGGTCATTCAATGTGGTCAATACGGCTTCTCTCCGGAGCGGCAGTGTCACTCAACGGTGGACAGCTTTGTTAAACTTGGGCCACGAGGAGAAATGCAACCAGTGTTTCTAGGCAAGACCTGAGCAAATTCGGCCGAGATATTCTATCGTTTGCTCCAGCAATCGAGACCCCACTAACTACCCCATAAGTTCAGACCATCAAATTAGGCCAAACACTAGCCCAAGATCAGCAAAAGATCAAACACCAGCCTTTTCTTTCAGGCTTTGGCCGTTCGGGCCATAGCATGGTCTTGTCGAAGAAAGTCTATTTCTCCACAAAAGAAGTCTGCGAGTCGTGAGACACCCGGCCCCTTATTGCCCGGGCCTTGAACTATCAAGTCCCACCGCAAATGGATCATCAAAACAAATTGCTCGAGAGTAAACAAAACATACGTCAAAACGCACCATTGACAGAACCACTCGATTCAAGTGTCTTGTAGAAACAAAGTCACTAAACTGAAATAGAAACCCTGGAAAAACGAGCAGTGGGAGGTCAACAGTTTCAATTCTGCCATGAGAAAACGGAACCACAGAATGAGTGGATTTCTATTTTAACATCAGTCTCCGTTGTAAAAGTCAGCAACAGCCCTAGCAACAACCTTGAAATGGTTGCTGCAGCTAAAATTCTCGACAAGAGCCCAGAATGTCGGCCACAAAACCACACCGTGACGTGATTTATGAAATGTTACCCATGGTGATGATAATTGCAGAACGGCATTGACGAAGCCGTGATGCAAAGATTTTTTTTACAACCCAGTAGCGGAGAACTTCGGCGTTTGGCAATGCACCTCATATCTCTCCATTCATGGCATCCACTGCTTTTGCCGAAATTTGAGAAGCCATATTATAAGCGTAACCCTAAAATGCGCGACAGGTTGCATCTCGAGTCACCCAACAGAAAAATGACATTAGGCTTAATCTGAGTCGTGACTCTGAATTCTGATAACGGTCGATATCCGGGAAAATCAATTGACCCCTCATCGAGTCGATTGTCAAAAATGATTTTTACATCACCAGAAGATATGAAAGAGGGGTAGTATTGGCCAAGCAATCTTTGGTGTGTAAGAGGTCGAATGGGGGTTGATGATGCGGCTGTAAGCTGGTGCACGACATGCAGACTGCTGCTCTTCACACCCACTTTGGCGAATTCCTCAAGTCCAATGTCGTAACCACAGTTCTTTCTCCGCACCAGTACCCTCAAACTGAAGTTGAGTAACCAGATTAGCACAAAGGAATGTAAAATGATACAGTGAACATGGGTGTTAGCATACCTGGAAAGTAACCTCTGTGATAGCTTGAAATCCCTCATTCAATTCAGGAGCATGATACCTTGACTTGAAACTTTTGAATGCCATGCTCGAGAGAATGGGTCGATTTTCAGGGTTCATCTAGCACAACTTATGAGCTACATACTCACATGCCAACGTCCATATGTGACAAGGCTTTGCATACGGCAACTCTTCGTTGGGATCGAATGCATTGCGTTGATTGGGGGGGGGGTCACTCACGCTTTTGTTAAACGCTCGAACTGCAGCATTGTGCTCACAGAGAATTGTGGTGGCAGTGAAATGTACACAGCGGATCGGCACGGAATGCTTCACAGCCAACTCCACCCACTTCTTGCGAACATCAACATTGGCATTGGTATTATCTATGGCAAGGATTAGTATGCATACTCCTTCCACTAAACGGACAATATCAGTACTAACCTACAGCCACGGATTTGCCTTCTTTCAAAAACTCTTCTGCAACTTTGATACACTTCTCCCGCTACTTGAGTATTAGAATAATGATCACGCCCTGTAACATGTAATACATACTGTTTTTAGAATGTCTTGATTTATTCTTTCATACCCGATTGGTTCCAGGTGACGCCAATAGTACGTCGATTTGCCGGCACCAGGGCTTCCACAAAACATGACGATGTCTTGTTTGTTTTTCTTCAGAAAAGGCGCAGAAACTAGACAAAGATAAGTTATCGTTCCCGTGAAGCAGTAGAACGTTACACGTTGCGACGAACCTTCAGCCGCAGAGCGGCGAACGAATTCCGAGGGCTCAAAGGGGAGAGTAAATGGTCTTGGTGATTCGTCGAGAAAGAACTCTTCCGGAGTTTGAAACTTGAGACCGACATTCCCTGCAAATTTGCTATCCTGTGTGAATATTGTAATCACTCAAACGAAGATAATGGGCCATACCGATCAGAACAACTGAAATCTTTGGGTTTCCCCGCTTCCGCATGACGCCCAGCAGCATCACCAACGAAAATGGAGTGCTCCAGATCAAGGTCATCAGGATGGATATCGTCATCGTCCAACACTCCTGTCCACATCCCTGTGCATGGCTTACGA
>LLCD01000451.1:0-18704 GCA_001414355.1 Hymenoscyphus salicellus
GTACTTGATCAACTATTTGAAGCTACCCACCTACCTACCCCTTCAAACCACCTACCCGATCAACCAGTAGATAGAGCCTCTTAAATGAGAGTGACTGGCAGAGAATTGGCCAATCAGAGGCTGCCCCTTTTGAAAGACTAATTCGACGCTAGTTGGGCCATAATATGTAATATTATAATATGCAGAGTCTATGCTATAAGGTAGCGACTAAATAAAACGATTGAATAAGCTGTGGGCTAGCATACAGCAGAAGACCACGATTAGCGAACTGTTTAATCATCCATAGAGTCGCCCATTCCCAGCTTTTCTTCCTATCATCTGGCTATTTCCTCGCTTCTTTAGCTAGGACTAACATTCAAAATCGTTCTATGGTACGCCTCTTGTAGAAGTTTGTCTCTCCATTTTGTAGTATTTGAGTGGTTAATAGGTAGTTTGGTTTACTAGGATAGTTGAGTGTTTTGTAAAGACTATATAGACATATATAGATATCAGTAATGGTTACTCTTGTAAACTAAACAATGCATCCCAGGTATCGAAAACGAAATATCACAGTTGTCTTCACATAAACAAGAATCAGAATCAGAAGAATAAGTGAGAAGCGAGTACTTAACCCATTCAACCGGATGTTCCAATATCTGGGTTTTTACAATAATGCAATAGGGTAGATAATGAACCTTTATTATAAATAAAGAACCATGCTCCAGTCACGTGTAAGGTCTCATCCGAGATCGGGGATGAGGTGATGACTCGCCTCTGTTACCCCGCGGAACATGACTCCTTACGCTACCTCCTACACTTCACAAGTACAAAAGAAACATCGTCTTTCCACTCACTTGATAACAGACAAATAATACAGAAGATTTCCAATTGCCGCACACCACAATTCTCAAAATGGCACCTTTACCCCGAAATGCCGTCGCGCTGATCACAGCCGGAAGTGCTGGATTAGGAGCAGCGACAGCGAAGGTATTCGCAGCCAGCGGAGTTCGAGTAGTCCTGAATTACAATTCCAGTCCCCAAAAAGCAACCGATTTGATCAAAGAAATGGAAGCTCTCCAACCAAAAGCTGAGAATGATGAATCTCCGAGGTTTATCGCCATCCAAGCTGATGTATCCAAACGAGATGATATTCTGAAGCTTGTGGGTGAGACGACGGAGAAGATGGGGAGATTGGATGCTGTGGTTTCAAATCATGGTGTATGTCACACATGAAATTTCCCTAATTCCCGTGATGTACAGTGGGATGGTGGCTGACCATCAACAGTGGACGAAAATTCGAAACTTCCAGAATCTAGATGATAATATGGAGGAGAGTGACTGGGATACTTGCTTTAACTTCAATGTCAAGTCTCATCTCTTCCTCTTCCATGCTACGAAACCATATCTGGAAAAATCTGATGGATCTTTCACAAGTGTGGCCTCCGTTGCTGGTGTTACCCCGAGTGGAAGTTCGATAGTAAATCAATCCCTTGAAAGCTGAGAAAGTATCCAAAGGATCCAAGCTGACATGAATCAAGGCATATTCCGTCACCAAAGCAGCTCAACTTCACTTGATGAAAGCACTGGCCAAAATCTCCGGACCGCATATTCGAGTCAATTCCATCTCACCCGGACTTCTACTCACTGCAAGTGTTCTATTTCCTCCGTTAGTACTCGCTAACTGCGATTAGGAATGGGGCAATAAGTTTCCACAAGAGGCAATTGAGCGGACAATTGATAGGGCGGCTCTCAAAAGGGTTGCTACTGTTGAGGTGCGCTTTATGCTTATTTGTTCCGTGCTGGATATTGATATTTGAATAGGATTGTGCAAGTCAGATTTTGTGCTTTGCAAACTCGGCGAGCCAGACTGGAACGAATGCTATAATTGAGGCTGGAATTATGTTATGATGTTGAGATAGGAGCGACTTTAATTTATCTTCTAATTACTTGGGATAGCCACTTATTAAATATTGACGTTGCAACTTCCTTCTTGCAGTCTTTTTTAATCCACTGGATTGTCACAGTTGACTGTCGGGTGCTCTTGCTGCGGGAGTTAATGCGAGGAGGGCCCCGTGAGTGCTTTTGCCTCGCGCCTTCCTTGACTTCGACCTTGCCGACCTAAAGGTTACCTTCCGACCTACCGACGTACCAACGTCCCCAAGAACAAAAGGGATTTGACGCGCGCGCAACCTGGAACTCTCTCCTCATCTTCTCACCACTCCGCTGCTATCCAAATATTCCTACACGTCGCACATGTCTTCAGGATCGCGACAATAGAACCGACGCTCTCCGCATCAGGCTTCCCATCAGCCGCTACCTCCTCCAGGATATCCCCAATCACCAAAATCCTCGCGCCTGTATTCCAACTGTTTAACAAGCTTCCCATTGAGCTTCAAAACGAGGTCTGGTACCATGCCATGGACGAAGTCGGTCAACGCGTGGTGGAGTTTCACGCTGGCTTCTACTGTGACGCCGATGGGGCGGCGATCGAAGTTCCGGACGACAAACACCAACGATATCTGACCGTCGACGGTATTGTTAACGCGGACATCAACCCTGAAGAAATCACCAAAATCGAAGGAAACCCCGTCTGGACACCTCAATTCACCTCATCGTGCTCGATTCCAGTCTTTCTCTATACCACACAAGGTTCTCATAAGTGTGCATTGGAAAGATGGGCACTGTCGTTTGCACAAGGCAATCAAACCCCAAGGTGTTTTTTGATTTTGAACTGGACCTGCTGGTATGCTAAACACTCCTCGCTTCCGTCCAATATCCACCCATGTCTTTTGTTGAGCTGCCTGCTTCTGCCACAAGCGATAATCATAACATTATCGTAACTAGAACCGATTGTGTAACCTTTTCAGAGCGCAGCTGATGACTTGTAGATTATTGATACGCGTCCAGAAGCCCCCACGGCATTTATTTCTGGGATTGACTCGAGTTCTCTCCACAAGCTTCAGCGTACTGCGGTCAAGTCCCATCGCAGATTCTTAGTGGACTACGCGCAGTTTGGAACCCCCCGCACTCCTCTTCCCGAGTCGACTATGGAATCAATGTTGGAGGCAACATACGAGAAGCTTCCCCTCATCCGCGATATGGAAGAGATCAAGAGCGAAGCCGGTAACGAACTTGGTAGTTCCGTCGTATTGACACCAGTGTCTGTATCACCGGCTCCATCCCCAGTTGATGACCAGATTAGAACACTTAGGATACATCGTTGCATGGACTTTCTTACCTGTTTCAAAATCTTCTATGCCGAGGTCAGTCGCGATAGGCTGTGGGAAGCGTATGAGAATATGGTCCAGAATATCCGCGAGGGCAAACACACCAAAGAAGCAGACACATCGTGTGAATGAGATCAAAATGGTCAGATATCAACGGGTATCTCGCGACGTCTGAAACAAAAAATACTCGCAACTCGTGTCGGAAATTCAAAGACAGAAACTATCTATCTACCTACCCAATCGACACCTGTACTATGCAAATTTTCGGTTTTGCCTTTCGGGTGGTGGAGTGAGGAATTTACTTGCTTGTGCCATTGCTCTTGGGGGTTCTTCTCGATTTCTTTTGACAGGAGGGTGGTGCTGGAATAGTTCTCATGGTCGCAAATGTACTGCGTCAACAAAGAGGAGATCACTGTGTGTTTCATGAAATGGGTCACGGGGATTTGTTTATGTATTCTCCAAAAGATTGCTTCAATGTCCTTCCGCTTTGCATTTGGCTTCCTGATACTTCGCGGACGATGGAACTATTTTCGTGACTGAAATAGTGCAACAAATGACAAGAGTTCTAAAGCTTTATGGGGTTTAAATGTTATTGACGTGCCATACACCTCCCCGACCAATAAAATACTTGAACATGCAAATAATCCTCCCACGCTAAATCGACAGAGATGCACTAGGAGGTAAAATCTCATGAATCGTACACCAGGATAATTGAAACACAGAAATGCCACTCTTTTAATCATGACAGAGCCGAAATAATCACTTGTGAGTGTGCACAATAGCCTGTGGGGAAAATCCGGCTTGGGTTGCAGAACTATCCGGCAGAACCAAGGTTACATGGTTTCTGCCTCCCCACAACCCCCCCTGGAATTTATACGTAACATTGTTTGGCGGAGATCATCTTGGGGATATGATAGAGGGTGAGTCTCATATCTGTTGCCCCTGTCGAATTCTCGGGAAGTGAGGTAGGCAAGTGTCTTGCTGGGGTAGTAACCACAGACATCAAAAGACGATGTTATAAATACTTTGAGTTGTGCCGTTCCGTTCCACTTTTAAACACCGGGTTTGAAGTAACGATCGCATCATTCTTGAAATGGTTTCCTTCAAGACCTTTGTAGGGATGTTCATTCTTGGGGGAACGGCAGCAATGAGTCTTCCTTGTAAGCGAACCATGATGGAGGTTTTTGAGACGAGAATGCTGATACAAACGGTCATAGCTGCTGGTCTTGATATTAATCTCACCGATAAAGCAATCGACGCTCTAAAGCCGGAATCTGAACTTCTCTCGAGAGTGCCAGGGCTTTCCACAGGCTGTGGGAAAAACACGACATCAACCTCCGGAACCAAAACAATGACAGTCAACGGAAAAACTAGAGACTATACTTTACGTATTCCCATCGGTTACGATAGCAAAAAGCCATACAAATTGATATTTGCCCTCCATTGGCTCAGCGGTACAATGAGTGACGTCTCAACCGGTGGTACCAGCGGACAAGCATGGGCCTATTACGGTCTCCAAGACAAAGCAGCCGAATCAGCAATCTTCATCGCTCCTCAAGGCCTAAACAACGGATGGGCAAACACCGGAGGCGAAGATATCACATTCATTGACCAAATGCGTACAGCCGCGGAAAAAGATCTTTGCATCGACCAATCTCAACGATTTTCAGTCGGGTTCTCATATGGAGCAGCAATGTCTTACTCCCTCGCCTGCTCACGAGGAAAGGATTTACGTGCTGTTGCTGCGCTCTCTGGGGGCTTGCTTAGTGGATGCGAGGGTGGTAATGATTCTGTTGCGTATCTTGGGATTCATGGTGTTAGTGATCCTGTTTTGCCGATTGCATTGGGAAGGGATTTGAGGAATAGGTTTGTCAGGAACAATGGGTGTAAGAATACGACGACACCGGAACCTGCTGTTGGAAGTGGAACGCATGTTAAGACTAGCTATGAGGGGTGCAGCAGTGGGCTTCCTGTTACGTGGATAGCCTTTGATGGGGGACATTCGCCAATTCCTGTGGATGGGGGACCGGTTGATGGAGCGAAGAGTTGGACACCGGGGGAGATTTGGAAGTTCTTTTCTCAGTTTGGCTAGTTGTAGTATTTTCCGTGATAAAATGTGGGAAGTCACAGTATGTACGCAACTACCTTGGATGAAGCTTAGTTTGACCCAAGTTTTGAGAACAATCACTTCAATTTAATGCAGTAAGGCAACGCTTCGAAATTTAATTTCTACCAGCTTAAGTCCCATCAGTATTTGCCCCTTCTGATTCAATAAGTTTTGAACGACCGATGGCTGGTGCTATTAACTAATTCTAATAACTCCATCATGTCCTGAACACCGTAACACAAATTGTGGAACCCCTTCGCACACTATCAATACTCTCCTCCGCATTATTATCAACACTGCTTGATCTAATTCCCTGTAGGCTCCCTTCAAGCTGTCTTCTTGTAATACCCCAACTTCTCAACCATTTATCTTCTTGCATGGGAATTGCACACTTCTTTACCTCCCAAGCAACCTGGTATACAAGAGAGATGTCAACATCCAGCCCCAACATCCTCCTACTCTTTATTGATGCTTCAACTTGACTTGCAATATCGAGGAACACTTTTCCATGCCAGATCTGTCCCATAATTTCGAAGCTTCCATCTTTTTTGCATGCGGGACAACAGTACAAACTTGTCATAATATGGACCATTTTGTGGGCAAGTGTACCTAGTAATTTGTTGACGACTACTACGGGCTGTTCCCTCAAATTGCTGCGCATGTAAAGTATAATTTGTTTGTGTTTGGGTTTCGTGGGATGATCGCCTATAAAGCCATATAGGTTTGTTTCATTAGTATTCTTTCGTGATATCTTGGTCTCCAGACGTCCGCTATGCAGTAGGGGGTTTGCAAAGAAAAGGGTATCGAAAAGGGGACAGTAGAATCCCAACACGCCCCCTAGCTTCTCTACTGTGTGGTTTTCGAAGGTGGAGAAACTAGCCGGCCTGTATTCGGGATAAGTGTGGTAGGTTTGGAGCGCTTGTGCTTGCATTTTCGTCAAATTTAGAGGCCGTAAAGTGCATAGTGTGCGAATCTCTTCGTCAAGATAAGTTGCGTTATAGGAATTTCAAAGGATAGTCACTTTGTTGTTTGGGTTGTCTGGATCGTCCGGATCGTCCGGATCGGCCCTCAAGATCTCAGCTGTCGGGAATTTTTCATGTATATGTTTGTCTGTTGAGTTTCCAAATGGTTGGATTAATCCATGAGGTGCTATCACTCCTGGAGGGGACATCTTGATGTGATAGCGGATAGTTAACTTTTGCTTGGTATTGGAAGCAAACGGCTTAAAATGGAGATCCCGAAGCTTGAGATTTTATTTTATACGAAACTCAGCTGGCCAGCTTCTGATTGTTTATTACTTTGGTAATGAATAATTTGGCCCGTGATATATGATACAAGGGACTATGTTTTAATATGTCACTGCTTCATAGCAACCCATTCACTTATCCAATTTCCCTGTAAATCAGAATCCCCTAAATTATCGCTAAGGTCTCACGCTGGAAATTCAACTGAGTCGCTAAAAGGTGATTTCAATTTCTATGCTGACCTATTAGACCATGGTAATACCAGAGCCCAAACAAAAGAAGAAGAGAAGGAAAAGATGGTCCTACTTAATGAACCTGAAATCTCCGCAGGTCTGAATTCCTCCCCAATGTAACAGAAATAAGAAGATACACGACGGGCATCCAGCTCATCAGGAACATTTCGCTAACTCACTCTAATCGACGTTGTTTTCATTTTAATCTTGGACAGCTGCATCTCGAACCGGGACAAGGTGAACTCTGTTATTTTCACTAAATATAGTTTGGTATTTGACTCCAGAAGGAGGAGGGTCCTTTGGTTGCCGCGGACCCTTCAACCCTGCCTTCTCCAGCAGAATGGACTCCTTAATCCTCTTCTCATCACTGTTCCCCTTGATCTCAGTAATAATAGAAAAGGAATTCTTCCGAGCTGGCAGTTGGGATTCATCGAAATCAAAGCTCTTGAGAAAGCATGGAACCGTTACCTCCTTTTTCCTCAAGTCCTCGGATCAGCCCGATTTTTCTGAAGGCTCAATGTTTGAAACGTTTGCTGCCGGAGAGCTGTGTGCTGCTGGAGGGTCCTTTAGGCACAGAACCCGCAAACACATCAAACTGTTTCTCGTCGAGGTCGACGACGTGCCCATTCACAGAACACCCCGTCGAGTGCAAATTCTACATCTAAGTGGATTGGAGTCGGGTTATCAGCAGAAGAAGAGGACACTATTTCGAGAATCATAAGGAATGGGGATGTCAGTAATCAATTGGTAAGGCGCGGGAGAGTGTAATGTCCTTTTCCAAATAGTGATCCACACTCATGGAAGCTATTCTAGTATATTCCACCTATGGTAATTGTCCCCAAATGTTCCAAATACTTAGGATACAACGAGGGATAGGTAGGCAAGTAAAAATGTCAGGTATCATGTATATGCTGCCACGTTCAAAGTCCATCGCGAGCTCTAAATCAAGCTGAGATGTGGAAGCAAAGAAAAAAACCAATGTAAACTTACTCAGCCCCAGTATCGCGCGAAATCGATGGCCAATACGGCCAATACACCTTTTATGGATTCATACTATTCATTTCCCATTCCATGCGCTCCTCGCCCTCTGATGACTGTCCCTTCAAGACCTTTGCCTTCCAGCCCTCGAATCGCTCTTTTTCGTCCTGGCTCAACTTCTCGAAACCGGATTTCTCAACCCGATTCACAAATTTATTGTTCTTAAGTATTTCGAGCTTTTTGGGTGAGTATGCGATCTCTTGCCTGGAGGTACTACATCTCATCACCTCTGCGTCCACTTTCACCAGATCGTCATGTTTGACTATACGAATATGTTCGAGACCCTTTCGGAGTCGTTTGATATTCCCGGGTACAGAGAGAAAATTCCAGATGGTACTTCCTTGGCCTTCAGGGAAGCCATTCCCCAGGAAGAAAAAGTTAGTAGTTGCAATTATAAAGAGGTCTCGTGGCTCGGCATATTGCTTTTTTCAACCTTTTACGGGTAGTTTAAGAATGATGAAGGAATCGCAGAAATCTGGAGACAAGGGCGATGTTATTACATTGAGCGTATTGGGCAATGGCAAATCTTCGTTTAAGAACGCAGATGAGGTTTCTGGTTCCCATTGTGCTAAAGATGGTGTAGGGAATCGGTGAGCGTTTCTTGCCGTGGGTTTGAGAAATCCCTTCGGTCAAAACCGACACACGGATATGAGCATTGCCTAGGTTGTTGTACAATTTGAAAGGCAGAATCTTGAGGTGCGTGTTCAAATTATCCTTGAGGTTGAAGGTTGAAGGTTGAAGTCAGGTGAAGCACGAGGGAGGAGACGCGCAAGGAGTTTTAAAGACTTGACAAGCTGTCACGTGTCCAACGTTAAACGAGGTTTATGTCTCATACCAAGGTTATACAAGGCTCTCCATGCCGTGGTCTTTGAAGCCAAGCATGGGATACCATCTCCAATTTTGTTCCCCCAACTTCCTCCCAAGAGATTGGAACTCCGACATTGTCGTTGACGAGACCATATTTTTATGGGAGTTTGATGGAAGTATGTCAAGATGCATTCCCCCAATAACAAGAGTTGGTAGATCTATAAATTGGACGAGAAATTGGGCAGGTTCGAGCGCCTTTTCCCAATTCAAGTATTTTCTTAACCTTGGTGTCAATGGCTACTCTCTTATTTGACTTCAGAAAGTATGTAATACATCAGAAATATCTCAAGGTAAAGAAGAGATTATAGTCAAATACTTGTATTTTCTTATTGGAATCATTTTACGAAGCCACCTGAGGGGTGTCAGGGGAATAACAGTTGGAGTTACCAGTGATTTGGAGGTGAAGCTCTTAATCGGGCTTGGGGGAAGAAGGGAGGGTTGAAGTTTTAGAGAAGAGTAAACTGGATAGTCCTTCATTTGCTAAACGAAGATTTGCATTTACTCAGCTTAGATCAAAGTCTTTTCCAAAAAGAATATGAGGATTCAACCTTCTTTCCCTCAAGTGCCATAGTTAATGGGTTATAGTTGGATGATTCGATGAGAGAAGTATTGGAAATAGTCATATCTTGAACAGGAATGTCACTCGATTGGTTTTTTATTTTAGGAATCCGACAGGTCTTTTTATGAATAGCTCCCTCTTCGAGACAGTGAGTAAAATTGGAGAATACAGAAGAGAAGAAGGACCAGAGTAACAATACGAAACTTACACGAACATACGACAAAGACTTTGCTGTCCCCCACTCTTCCGAAAACTACTCAGGTACATCGCTTACCCACCACCCACTTACCGGTACCAACTCTCTCACAATGCATGATCAAATTTCCCCTCAATCTTCCCCGCGATTTTACCCCAGAACACGTGGGGCCGAGGAGTCCGTTCCCAAGGATCCCCTTGACTTTCCCATGAATTACCCGAGAATGGGGGTTGATTCCCTTGTTCGTCCACTGGTTTTCGTTCACTTCGAAAACACATAACACCCCGGGTATTCGGTCCTTCTACATTTTTTGTTAAGATCTATGATGGCCATCGCTATTGTTTGACCCGAAACGAGGGTCTTGTTTGGCTGGTAGCGTGAAGATTGCGGGAAGATTCCGTTGAGCTGGCCGATAACTTGGGGAACTTGAGATGAAAAGTTAATATTTGTCGCAGGGTTCACTTTTGCTTGGTAACTAATTAGCTTGGAAAATGACGTTGCGGGGATAAGGTTTGTGGAGTCTGGGGAAGCTGATTCATTAAATAAGGGAGGCAGTTTTCTCAAGTTTTCTCCTACGTCGCTGGTTGTCTTCTTCCTATTCACTTTCGAGGTCCAATTCCTACCTCAACTGCACCCAAAAGTCTCTCGCCCATCATGGCTCCTCTTCTGAGTCTTCTTTCAGTTTTCGCTTCACTTAGTTATGCAGTCGCAGAAGTCCCATACAGCCATTACATCCTCGCACCCTCGTCAAGAACAGTCTACCCAGCCTCAGTCCACCAAGTAAACGGTTCACTAACCAACGCTGAATCGCTGGTTGGAGGTCCGAATGGCACTGCATCGTTCAATGGAATTTCTTCAATAACATTCGATTACTCCAAAAACATCGCAGGAGTAGTGTCAGTCACAGTTGGAGCTTCATCTTCTCCAGATGCGGTTCTCGGATTGACATATACGGAATCTAGTTTATGGATCAATGGCAAGGGAAGCGATGCCACTGCTGACGCGGGTTTGGATGAGGTCCTTTGGTTACCTGTTGGGGAGGGACCGGGGACTTATACGGTGGAGAGAAAGCATGAGAGAGGTGGATTTCGGTATTTGAGTGTGATTTCAAATAGTTCTGCAACTATCGAGGTTACTGCTGTCAGCACCTATTATACTGCTGCTCCAGTTCAAGATCTGAGAGGGTATAGTGGGTGGTTTCATAGTAACGATGAGTTGTTGAATCGGATTTGGTATGCTGGTAAGTACTCGTACCTTCGAATTGCACTGAACGAGGGCACATAGCTAAAACTTTTCAGGTGCTTACACGAATCAACTTTGTGCTATTGATCCAAAGTGGGGAAACGCCCTCGTTCACCTTGGAACAATCACAAAAGATATGAACATCTCCCTCCCGGACACAGTAACCTGGTACAACAACGCGACTATTACCGAAGGAAGAACCACCGTGACTGATGGAGCAAAGCGAGACAGAGAAGTGTGGCCGGGAGATATGGCAATCGCACTCCCTAGTATCTTTGTCAGTACAAACGACTATGAGTCCTCCAAGAACGCACTTACATCTCTCCTCGCTCTTCAAAATGCTACAACTGGACTGATGCCTTATGCCGGATATCCTTTCAGCTCTCTTGGAATAGTGAGCTTCACATACCACTTGTATAGTTTGATTGGAATATCTTACTACTACCAATACTTCGGAGATCTGGACTATCTTAAGAGCAATTGGGGAAATTTCACCACAGGACTCGAGTGGTCACTTGAATTTATCGACGAGACTGGTCTGATGAATGTAACTTCAGATGCGGATTGGCTACGAGTCGGAATGGGTGGTCATGTAAGTCGACCTCTTCCCCAACTTAAAATCCCAAGATCTCAAAACGTTTCTTCCTCTCCCAAGAAACACCCAACTAACAAACAAAACAGAACATCGAAGCGAATGCAATTCTCTACTACACCATAAACGAAGGTCTAAAACTAGCTGCAGTCCTCAACGACACAACCTCAACCACATCCTGGGCTCCCAAAGCAGTAGCAATAAAGTCCGCCGTCAACAATCTCCTCTGGAATCCAACCACCAACCTCTTCACCGACAACGAAACCACAACTCTCTCACCCCAAGACGGAAATTCCTGGGCCGTAAAAGCAAACCTGACACTTTCCTCCGACCAAAGTGCAGCCATAACCACAGCCCTCAAAGCTCGTTGGGGAGAATACGGCGCCCCAGCTCCAGAGGCTGGTTCTCCATTGACTATATCCCCATTCATCGGATCCTTCGAATTAGAAGCCCATTTCATCGGTGCTGAAACACAGGATGCTCTTGATTTAATCCGAAGACAATGGGGATTTATGCTCAACGATCCACGTATGACGAACTCCACATTCATGGAAGGATATGCCGCAGACGGGTCTCTACATTATGCACCATACAACAATGACCCTAGAGTATCTCATGCACATGGTTGGAGTACTGGGCCGACGAGCTTGATGAGCTTTTATATTGCTGGTATCCATTTGGAAAGTAGTGTTGGACAGACTTGGTCCATTAAACCAATGCTAGGTGATTTGACGGAGGTGGACGCGGGATTTTCTACACCACTTGGGGGGTTTTCTAATAAAGTCTCTGTGGATGAGAGTGGGAAGATTAACGAGATGACATTTAATACACCTGAAGGTACTACTGGTAGTGTGTCACTGCCGGGTGTTGAAGGAGAGTTGAGTTCTGCTACTGAGACTGTGAAGCTGGTCAGTGGAGAGGCGTCGGGGTTGGCAGGTGGAACATGGACATTGAAGTGTAATTAGATTCATTGACAAATCGTTTCCAATTGGAAATATGAAAAACTCAGCCATTTGACTATGAGGGCTCACCGAATTAAAGTATCGCTATAAGACTTAACTGAAAGCTGATAAAAATTGACCTAACAATCTTACATCATTAACAACTGTAAGCGTGGATTGTTCGGAACTACAAAGGACAAGGACAAAGAAACTTGCAAATCATGTCAAGGTGCCTAGACAGTTATAGCCAACAAGGATAAAGGCATCGACCCCTCCCCCCCTCCACAATTTCTTTCTTCACCACGACATCAGGCATTTCATCAAAACACCGTGATCATGCCTTCTTCTGAATTGACAGCAAGCTTGACCAACAAGGTCAAATCATGGGCTGCAAAAGGCAAAGACATAGTCAAAGAAACGTGGGTACGCTGCCCGGTCTGCGGACCCGTTATTGTAGAAGGTGGTAGTGATATCTGCTCAAAGTGTGGTAGGTGGCGGATTACTCGGTAAACCCATGCTTAACTCGCCTCTGTAGATGAACTACCCTATTCTCCTAGGTAAGCCAACCCCCAACCCCCAACTAAACCTTAATATAAATAATTCAATACTATCTATCAACTATATGAAACAGAGTCCTCAAGCTATATGTAAGTGAATAAAATCAGATCAAAAAAAAAAAGGGTCTGAAATATCTTTTTTTGAATCGTGCTCTGAGAAAATCATACTCAACGGTGCTGGAAAGGTTGGGCGAGCTTCCAGCGTGAATTGACTCAATTGGTAATATGTTCGGTATGGTGTGGTAGGCATGTCATAATTCAAGAGAGAGAAAAGAGAGGTTCTATTGCAGTCACAAGGGAGACGAGGAATAAGCGAGAAGCAGCTAGGCAGAACTAAAATTATGACAATTTGATTCATTAGTGAGGGGGGGTATGGGGGTAGGTCAATAGTGAAAAGAGAATATACTTACCAATTTTCGACGATACTGCTACTTTCACTAATATTCATCCTTACGAGCTGATCAGGTTGTCCAGGGGGTGGCCACTGAGAGAACCATCTGGTTTGGCTGAGGACTCGGCCGCGGAGAAAGTCCTAGCTCCATCTACTAATAATCAACTTCCCCACCAGTTGGTTGTCTAGGTAGCTGGTAGCCTTGGGGAAACCTGTTCTGACTGAAGATGGTTGTTCTCATAGAAGAAACAATATCGGTACTAGGTTGTTCTATCGAAACATAATTGCTTAGGCGACTAGAAATAGAAAATAGGAACCCCCCTCAAGCAAACTAATAAAACGTGGCGTGCAAATACATATAACATCTTATCAAAACCGTAAAAACAGTCTGTAAATATTGATAACAACAATAACAACAAAACCAACCTCGCAAAAAAACAGTTACGAAAAGAAAAACACGAGTACCTCTCAAGATCCCGAACTCATTCCCTGGACTACCCCAGACATCAAAGTCATCCCCAAAAACAACCAAATTAAAACAACAAGCTCGAAACCATGTATCCCTTCACGCTAGTCAGCAAAGCCAAATCTCAGGCCCGTAAAGTCAGAAACAAGGTAAAACGAAAAGAAAGACGACGTTGCCCCGCATACAGACTAGCATGGATTGACGACGAGAGAAATTATCCGTACTGCAGTCGTGTTATGTATATAACAGCTCAGGTGCCGCTAACTATACTTACGCAATTCTCAAAGACAAGAGAAATTGAAAGCAAAGTGAGAGAATGAAAGCGAGAGAGGATGAAGTTTACTCCTGAAGAGTGGTGATTTGATAGAGAAAGTAGTCTCTGCCTCACACCCCCCGACTCTCTCCACACTCTAATAAAGTTCAAAGTAATAATAAATACTACCCAAAAATATCCTTCCAAGATAGTGAAAAGAAAATTGAAACAATAAAAGTTGCGATATCAAAAGTAGAACACAAGTCCAGTCAGCCGTCAAAACACGACTAGAGGACTAGTAACAGCGAGCAAATGAAGTATAAAGACCTAAGAATGTCCCAATTAGAATTGTATTTCTAGACTCTAAATATCATATTAGGTAGTCAAATGATCTCGGAGAGAAAATGTTCGTTGTTAGTAGGGTATTCGCGATCTACTTACGCCAACGAGTCTCTAGCGGGCCGTGATATACCACACAAGTACGTAACAATGTACTCACGTCGCTTAAGCCCTTATACTATTCTGCGAGGGTGTGCACCATCAAGACAATGCCGAAAATTCCTCTCATGGGTATTATAGGATGTGGCGTCTCACCAGTAGAAGCGGGTAGGAGAAATTCAAGAACAAATCAAGAACAAATACAATAAATAAAGTTTCTCTAAAATAGCTATGAAAAAACAAGCACTAAGTATCCCCTCAAACCATCTCTCAAACCATCTCTCAAGCCCGTTCTTCAATTCCTTCTCTCATCATGAAATTCACATAAGTAGTAAAAAACTCACAACTTTGGTACTCAAAGCCCAGGCCCTCAAAGCTAGGTATAACCTAAAAGCCCTCTCAGAAGGGAAAGAAAAGGTACGCTGTCCAGTTTACGGAGCTGTCATGGTGTTGAGAAGTAGCACAACATGTCCAAAATGTGGGACGCATTGCGTGATTTTTAGGGGGGTTTTGGTTTCTCTCTTATTTCAATGAGGAGAATTTCTCCCTCCTCCCTCCCCACCCTCTGCGAAAACAAAAAAGAAAAGAAAAGAAAATTATAGTATGAAAAAGCTCCAATGAAAAGAGATAAATAATTCGCCACCAAGTTCAGCCGTGAGAACAAAGACTTTGTCTCCCACCTTTTGTTTATCACGAGAAAGTGACAAATCCTTTGTTCTCTTGATTGTGCCCTTAAACTTTGCAACGCGCGAAGGACAAATACCCGATGACCCCCCATGGAAAAGGGCCCCTCATCACCTCACCTGAGAAGAAAACCTCAGAAGGGCACCTAAACATCTCACGAAGCCTAAAAACAGCAGTAATAAAAAGCCAAGAAAACATCCGGCCGGGTCTTCTCAACAACTACCAAAGTCCATCCCATCATGCAATTTCTCCCATGGGATAGATCAAATCTGACTCAAGATTTCCTCAAGCCACGATGATAACACAGGCTGTTGTGTTAACCAAGTCGCATTTCAAAATGCGCAGGTCTTACACTCGTGCCTACCCAGAGCGCAATGCGAGCCAGAAGAAAAGGGCGAAAACATTTGAAGAGGCAGACAAACTGGCGATACTGAACAAGGCGCTCAAGGCACGGTCCTCACTCGAGAAGGATGACTTGAAACGGGATATAATACCGAACAGAACGAGACAAAATGATGAGCATCGAGATCAACGAATCCTAGAACACAAGACTAGTTAGTCTAAACAGCATTACGACTTACATGGCGACGTTCAAGATGTTGACTCGTCAACAAATTCTTAACTTTCACTCTCTTGTCAGCATTAAATAGAATTATGATACAGTGTAAGGAGGTTGCACCTTTTTCTCATTCCCTTTCCCTTCCCCCTCCACAAACCCATCCCCCTCAAGCCAACCTAACACCAGCCTGCCTATTCTTCTTAAGCTGTTGAGCCGCAGCACCGCTCATACCACCCATCTGACTCCCATCAAGCGAACTCTGAGCCTCCCGTCGCTTTTCATCCTCAATCTTCTTCAGCATCTTCTCCGTCTTCTGCTTCCCACTCCCCTTCCCATGGAACTGATGACTCAGATGCTTAAAAGCCTCCTTGGCATTCATACTCCGTCCAAAATCATCGATATACTTCAACTCCACATTTGGCTTATACTCTTTACTAAAGTGCTCCGCAAGCTGTCGACTCTCCTGCTGATCGCGGAAATTATTCTGACTCCTCGCATAATCCTCTTTTTCTCTCGCGGACATGCGGTCCAAACGACCAGTAGTACGATCCCGTTCTCGCTGCGAGCGAGCTTTCTTCTCGGCATCGGCTTCGCGGCGTTGTTTTTCGGCGAGGAAGAGTTGTTTGCGGCGATATATCTCGTTGAGGTCCCCCGAATCTTCGGTTTTGATGATTCCTCGCTCTTTGAGGAGTTTGAGGGTGGAGCCTAGACCTCTGTCTAGATTGGCTTCACGGTCTAAACCGGTTTCTGTCATGTCATCGTCGACTTCCATTTCCTCTCGAAGTAGACGGGCGGCGCGATCTTCTTCGTCTTCGAGGTCGGCGTAGGATTGGACCATGGTGACGTCTCCTTCCTCGTCAGAATCATCGCCCATTGCGGTGACGCCTTCTGGTTTTCGCGAACTTTTCTTTGGCTCGGGGGCGGTTGGTTTTTGTAGGTTTGCGACGAATTCGGATGTTTCGTCAATAACCAGGCCTCCTTCTCCTTCGTTCTCTTCGGTGGGTGTGGCAGCCTCTTCTCGGATTTGTTGAGCAAGGTCCTCGGGTTTTATAATTTTTCGCTTCTTGAGTGCATTCCGTCGTTGTGCTGCTAAAGAAGCTTGTAAGTCATCGTCATCAACAAAAGATATATCCTCGAAAGTTCTCTTTTTGATAGCCTCCACCGGTTTATCTATATCCATGCTATCTTCTTCCGCTGGTCTATTCGCAGCTTCGGCCACAGGAAATATATCGTCCTCGTCTACAGCTTTTTGGCGAGTTGACTTGGCCTTCTTTTTCTTGGGCCTTTTAATTTTGACTTCTGGCATGTCGAGGTAATCCGATTTTGGCTCATCATCTGCAGTCGCAATTAGTCTGTGAGAATTGACAGAGCAGAACAATGTAGGGTACTTACTTAGAATATCAAGACTAAAAACTTTAGGCTTCATCTTTTGAACAGAACCAAGCTCAGCCAGAGTTTCTTTGGTACTACCTTGGCCATCCAGCGTAAACCTCGCGCCCTTCTTCCCAACAATTTCTTCATCGTAATGAGCCAATATACTCTTCTCCCCAGTCTCGTCTTCGACATCATTGGGGTTGTAAACCGGCTTTTTCTTCTTGAGTTCTAGCTTGTCGTGAAGCTTTTCCCTCTCACGCAGATCCAAGTTCTCCAACTCGTCGCCCTCTTCTTCATTCTCGTCGATAGTAGTATCCTTCAATGTCAAAACCTGCTCTTCGCCCTCTTCAAATGTATCAAGCTCATGTCCCACCTTGACTCCTGCAAGATCCTTAGCCGTATACTCCGCAGCCGCCTCAGCATCTGCCAACTCCTGCTCTCGCTTCCGGGCTTTATCAATTTCCTTTTGTCGTTTCTTCTGCTTCAACAGCCAACTCTTTGCATCAAGCTCGCCCTCATCTGCCTCTCCCAGTCCTTTGCCTTCTAATTTAGAAAACCGTTTCGCCGCATCCCGAGCCTTCTTGATCGCTTCGGCCTTTGCATCACGCTTCTTTTTGGCGTCTTCTGCTTCTTGTATCTTGCGGTAGTTGTCATAACTTTCGGCCTGTCGACTTTCGAGGGTGCTGCCCAGATCTTCGGCGGGTTCTGGTGCTGATTCTTTAAAAACTGGACCAGTTGCGGTGCCAGGAACTGGCAGTGGTTTCATGCCCAGTGACACTCGAATCCGGTTCGTCTCCTCGATAGAGATTGCGTCCGCCATTATGAAGTATGTTTTTAGTTTGTCTGGACGGTGTGTGTATTGCGACCAGGCGAAGGCAATCGATTTATTGATTACTCCCCAGAGATTAGAGCCTCAACTATCGCACGCCAAGCCACAAACTCTCCTCACCAGCCACATCACGTGCATCTACTAGCGTCTCCACTAAAATTTCTGTATTTCTTCGCGCCTCAACTTCTTCCTCTCCTCTTCTTTCTTTCCCAACAACAGATTTGTGCCCAGTGTCCCTCCAACCCCCGGGCTGTGAGGTCGCATACTGCGGCAGTTCGATCGTCCTATGGAGCCGTCAGCCTTCCCAGGCAAATCATGGCGTCAATTTTCCGATCGACAAATCTCAGAGTGATCGGTCTCTCACGAAGCCTGAATTCGCCGTCAAAAGCTGAGCTCGGTGGACGCAGTGTACCGAAGGTGTCATATTCCTAAACCCCTTCGCCGAGGCCGTTGGTCAGTGATGCAGGGGAAAACCATGACCTACCTACATATCGATGCGCAGACTTGGGGGATCTTTCTTTTTTGGACGTCGCGCCGATGCGATTCGACTCGACGACGATGGGATAAAAGGCGCGGCCCTTTCGCGGAGGCGGCTTGGTCTTTGGAGGAGGGCGGCATGCATACATACCTAAGGAGAACATATTGGGTTGGCATACTTCAGGAGTCGAGTTGTAGTTGGGAGCTCGACAGCTCATGGAACTATTCTCGGGCGATCGTCTACAGATACATCTTGATGTAGTGGCAGCTCCCGCGTTCAACATCATCTAGCAGCATCGTGTTGCTGCAGTTAGAATAAAATATACCTACGTGTGGAGTGTGGCAGACGGCCTGATACAATTATATTCGAGGGGAGCTTCCCGTCAACCAACACCAAGTGGGAAAAGGCTGTGGTTTGTCTACCTACGACATATCTTTTCTTCCTCGGTGT
>LLCD01000452.1:0-18702 GCA_001414355.1 Hymenoscyphus salicellus
GGTGTATCTTGTGAAATCTGGGGTTGGGCCGGATCATTTACTATTTGGGGAAGCGAAAACCAGTCTAAAAAGAGCAAACAACCCAGTAGACCAAACAACTTTCTCGACGAACAATCTGTACCTTAGAAGTCTTATCAACCTCGTCTTCAAGAAGACTTAGCTTCCACTATCTTTCTCTAGTTCTTATAGTCCTCGAAAGAATGTGTTCCATTTCGGTCAACCAAATTTCACTACCATTCTTCACTTTCTACACCAAGCAGTATGGATAACAAACGGCCGGAAAAGAAAGGTAATTTATGAAACACTTCTATCAATTATCTTGTTGCTAACTGAGTTCATATGCTTTCTCATCGAAACTGCAGACCGTCGGCCTAAGAATTCTCACTGGAATGTAAAGATGATGGTAATGTCACTGTCATTGTAATTCTGTGCCACTCTATAATCTGAAGCTATTTTAAATCATGAACAGCAGAGGAAAGGGGAAGTTTACATGTATTGAAGTTATGTTAACATAACATTGTCAACTTGTGACTTCTGGATAGATTTTTTAGAGAGCAAACCTCCACCCTGTACTAGTAGAACATACTCTCATGTAATATCGAGGATCTCTCCGGGTCCATTGGTGCTTGTAAACGAGACAAAGGGGTCTTGGGAAAGTTCTTGACTTTGGTTGGCACTCGGTGAAGTTTCTGGAATCCGTATTCCTGACTTCCATGGATCGATTTTGGCAGTGAAATTCCTTAATGAAACAAAGACATAACGATCGACAGTAAATGGAAACTCGACAGCAAAGGCAGAAGTTTCCAAACTCCACACCAATAAAGTTGAGTTCTATGGGATAATAAAATAATCCCCGTGTAAAGAATCAGCACCGTTCGCGTGCTTTCGTCTAAGTGATACGGACTACCTATCGTTGGCAAGAGCGCACATCAACCATTGTCGCCGATTGGAGCTTGTTTGGAAGATTACACCTGGTAAAGTTCAAGAATTTTATTTATTGAATGGCAGGCAAGGTTGGGCCAGAAAGAAAATTACAAATGCCGCGCTTTGCTCCCAGTTCACCACATCCCTCAATCACCTCGGGATTTTGTTCAAGAACTTGGATTATTATGCGGGAACGTTTAGAAGAATGAAGAGGTAGATTGCCTTCTTCTAAGCCTTCAGATGTGAGTATAATCAAGTTGAAGAAGGTGCACTTGGTGCAGAGCCTATGTTCCTGATATGAAAATCGATAACGACACAAGTGATGCTGAAGCTTGGAAAAGGGTCATCGTGCAACAGATCATGATGGAGTGAAAAGTGTGAATGGAAGAATGGAAGAATGGAAGAATGGAAGAATGGACAAACGGTGGCAATGTTGTATTTCAATTCCAGTAAGTTGAAGCAACCCAAGAACTTGCTTTCCAAGAGCACGAAATAGAGGCAGAGACCAAGATCAGACTTTCTAATCATGGGTTCAGCTCATGCCACTGCCCACAACTAACCTTCCAATGAATACTCCCCAGAATGGCCACCCATGGCAACCAATCTCTCGCGCATTCCCTCGGCTCTCTTCTTCTCCTCTCCCTCCAACCCACTCAAATCAATATCAGCAACCCACTCCCCAATCCCATGCTGCAAAACGTTCCTAGCCCGATCCCTATCGCCCCCCGCACGACCCATACTCCCATGTAGTGTCGCCCTATCCTTCTCACTATCATACCTCCCCCGATGCAAAATATTATTATCATAAAAGACCACATCCCCTGCCTTCATCTCAACCCTAATCTCACCCGGCAACCCCGTCTCATGATGCCCAGCATTCCTCTCCTGCTCCGTCTTAGCTCTAGCATGCGAACCAGGAATCACAATCAAAGAATTATCATCATAAAGCGCCAAATTCCACTGCGCATGCCAAGCTCTCTCCCTCTCCTTCCCAACTCCCAATCTCCGCTCTTCCTCCTCCGTACTTGCTTTCCAAGGAATATCGTCCCGATGCCAAATCAATTCGAAATCATCGTCCGGTCGAATAAGCAGATTAAAAAGCTCAAGAACCAACTCCTCATCCGAACATTGGAGTAACTCCTTAACAATATCGACGACTTCATTGCTGAAGTAGTTCTTGATGAATGTTTGGGCGTGAGGGATCTGAGGATGCATCAAGAATTGGATGCCCCAGATTCCATTCTCGGCTGGGTTTGCACCGGGGGCGATGGGCCAGGGAGGGAATTGTTTGGGGAGAGTGCGGACATGTGGCCATTTTCCGGCGCGGGCTAGGGCAATGACTTCTGTGGTTGTGGTGCGGAGGGTTTGGAGTTGTTGTGGGGTCAAGAGTGAGGGGATGAGGACGAAACCATCTCGGTTGAGGGAGTCGAGGAGGGGGTTTTTGGTTCCGTTTGTAGCGTTGGTACCATTCGTACCATTCGTCGCTGTAGCTGTGCCGTTCATTTTGGCCAAGATTGTTTTGGAGAGACTTGATGTATCCAAGATTGAGAGAAAACGTTGTGTTTAAGAGAGCGTGTTTTATTCCTAAAATCAATTTCAGCCATTTGTTAAAGTGAATTCTATGTAACCCATCAGGTGACGTCTCGTTGAGATGCGATGTTGCAAACGGGGGACGGATATATGAAACTCCTAAGTATGTAACGTAGTAAAGATCCTTACTTACCGAATGGTGGATCCCATCAGAGATCTATGGTTCGTTGCTTGAGCCGCGAGTGGAGTTGTTGAAGTTGGCTAATTGTAGTTGGGAGCTCGTGGTGGGAGGGGAGGAGTGGGGAAGCGGCCCTAGACTATCACGTGCGTGGGTTGACATAAGATTGGAGTGAATAGAGTCTGAAATGACTAGTACATCTCTGATGCCAGAATCTCCTGAGTTTCAAAAGATGCGGAAGCTGTGGAGATCGGGCAAAATAGCCCTTATATTGTGCACACTATGTATTATCAAAACCCAACTACTTTTTGAGCACCTTAACACCACTTGGTAAAGCAAACACCTGAGTATTATCCAAGTACAAACACTGTTCCGTTGTAACTCCCTCAGATGCTGACTCCGTCAAACATTCTCTGGAGCTAACGCTCCTCAGATTTCCCGAGTATAGATACTCCCACTGCTGACCACCGACCTTTTTGTTACATTTTGATAGCCCAACCTTGCCTTTGTCAAAGTCTGTGAGACACTGTGATGGGTCTGAGATGGGCGACAAACTGGAATCCTCTTTGGTTTGCCAGACTTGGCCATCAACACCAGTAGAATTTGCCCAACTGAGACCTTTTGAAGTGGCTGACAAGGTTGTGAGGGAAAAGGTATTGAAGACTTTCCCTGTTGGAACCACATCAAATGTTTTGCCAGAAGGGGAAAGTCGAAGAATTGCAGTCCCATGAGAACCAATATTGGAAACCGTGATCTTCCCGAATGCGATACTCGATTTGCCCGCCCATAGATCTTTGACAACAACTGAATTTGCATCTGGTATCCCTATCCTGTCAAATGAAATACTGTGACTGGCTGCCGAAACTCCCATGTTCACGATGGTGAGCAACCTATCTCCGTTTGCCAATTGTTTCGTCAAAACATCCCATTTCTCGTCCTGGCTGACCAGAGTGGATTGCAAACCAAGGGCATCTTGGTTCACGGCAATGATATCTTTGTTCGTGAGATATCTTAACTCTTCTGCAGTCAAATCAGGAATGTAAGCACTGAGTATTAGCGGAGCAGAGAAAGCAGACCAGATCGCAAACTGTGACTTCTTCTCATCTAAGGTCAAATCGAAATGGTCGACAATCAAAAAGTCGGGGTCATTGAAATAACCGGGTTTCTGGAATCTCGCCAGACGTACTTCCATTCCGTAGTTGAACATGATGCTGTCCCACCCTGTAATATCCGGCCAATAGAGAGTAGAATTGAACACCACGATATCTCGTGAATGTCTGGCGAGGTTTCCATATTCTGGTACCCAACTCATGACGGTGTACCAATCGGTGAGATTTGGGCCAGTTTCAGCAAAATACGCTGGTGCAGATTCGCTAAAAACCATAGGTTTCGGCAATTTGCTTAGTATGCTGTGCCATTTTCCGTACACCTCTTTATATTCCTTTTCAGTTCCGGTGTAAGGTGTGCTTCCAGAAGGCATATTGCATCCATCCAGCTTCAAGTACTCAAATCCCCAAGAAGCGAAATCCCTGGCATCGATTTCTTCGTAACCATATGCTCCTGGATAACCACCACAGCTGCTCTTTCCAGCATCTGTGTAAATCCCTGGTATGAAACCCAGAGATTTGAGAAAGCTGGTCAACCAAGGAAGGCCCTTTGGGAACTTTTCTGGGTCCGCAACCATTGATCCATTGGGTGCTCTGTCAGATTTACTCCAGCAGTCATCCAGGTTGATGCGATTGTATCCGGCTGCTAAAAGCCCATTTTTGGACATGGCTTGTGCGGTTTCAACGAATAGAGATTCGTTTAGACCACACATGAAAGCTGCCCAGTTGTTGAAGCCTCGACTTCATTAGCTAAAACTGCAATGCCTGAGTGGACTTTGTACTTACCCATTGGCGGTGTGGGAGAGAGGGTTGAAGCCGAGGATTGCGATACTATTGCTGTGACTGCAAGCAGCCATTTCATGACTGGAAGAACCATAATGACGAAACGAGAGGCAATTACGTTGCCAATGCAGGAAATGGACTGATAGACGGAGACGTAGAAAGGGAAAATGACTTTGATTCAGTAAGGAGAATTAGCAGTAGGAGAGGTATATTGAAAACAGCGCTTGCCTCCGGTCGAAATTTTCGCAGAAAGCGTCATTCTTATCAACACGATGATTGTACGTTCAAATCGGGATGCGGCGTAACACTGACCGTCAAGAAACCCAGGCACTGCATCGAGCCAGTGGAAAGGATTAACCGGGTCCATTCTTTGAAGTGTTTCCCCACTTCCAGGCCTCTTTCTGCAGGCACAATCGCCTTTTGAGGGGAGGTCTACAGAAGCGACGCAACCATCCGTCGGAACGTTACTGCTTGGTAGGTACGTGTACGACTGCAGGATATCGGAGAGAATCCGATATCGTCTGCAGTGACGTTTCTGGTAGCACGAGGGAGTCAGGGAAGTGTAACCTGTCCTGTCAAAATATGCGATGTTGACGTTGATGGGTTTACGAGCAGATCACCCGAAAGTTGGGGAAGCAGTTCGCCAAGCCACAGACAAGCCACAGCCAAGAGATTTGCGGATCAATCACGTGCAGCAGCATCGTGCCTTCCCTTCCCCCGACCAAATGTCTTCTCATCCTCTCCAGGCATCCATCAACACCATTATGATTTCGAGCACGCATCATCGTGAACCCCAAAATGGGGTCTGGGCACTTAATATCACTCTTTACCATTCATTGTCAATGTGCAGATTCTTCTTGCCGAATCCCGTTTAATCAGCCTTTGGGACGTTGCATACCTTCCGACTGGATGGCCATTTAATCCACAAATTCAGCCTGAGTATGTTCCGAATTTTCGTTCGCCGACGCGTGGTCTTCGATATTCTTCATCCCATCTGTGGTATACCCGTAAGTTGCTTAAGCATGGCTCAATCATATGTTCTAGTCTTCTATTTTCGTTGTTTGTTTTTTATCTCCTTGGTTGCAAGTTAGCGATCCCCAAATTCTCCGGCCTCCATGAGAATATCTTCAAGATGGTGAACGCGACGGCCATCTTTCTTCCGTTGTACCTGTACCCCTCCAATTCGTCTTGGGATGGTGTCACACAATCGATTGCGCAATACCCGGATCTAAATTTTCAAATCGTCATTGCGCCGAACCTGATCAACGTTATTCCTGACATTAACTACATCATACATCTCGAAATACTCAACAACTACACTAATGTACAAACACTGGGATATGTTCCAACGAACTGGGCGACACGAGATATAGCATTGGTTGAGCAAGAGATCGATTGCTACGCATCCTGGGCAAATTTCACTCCTGCAAATATTCAAGTCTCCGGCATTTTCTTCGACGAGGCGCCATCAGCACCAAATCTCGATAACCTCAGCTATATGGGAAATGTCACTTCGTACGCCAAAAAGCTGCTGGGTCCCGGGAAAAATAAGATAACATTCAATCCTGGCGTTACTGTCGATGCCAGCTGGTACAACATGGCAGACGAAATCATTATTTTCGAGAACACTTGGGCAAAGTTCGAACAGGCTGGAATAACTCCTATACCGCCAGAGTTGCAAGAAAAATCAATTTACCTGATACACAACTTCACCGGAGATTCAGATTTACAACGAGATTTGATCAGCAATTTGACGGATCAGCACATTGCTGGGGCTTTTGTTACCACGCAGGACGGATATACATCGATGAGCAGTTTATGGCCGGATTTTGTTGATGCTTTAGATAAAGCAGCAGATGAGTTGTCCGGTAGGGACGAAGACGATGATGACGAGGAGAATGAAGATGCTGACGAGGATGAAGATGAAGATGATGACGACGACGACGATGGAGGCGATGAGGAACGAAGATGATTCTTGTTTGAGTTATGCGTATAGATATTGGCTTTGAGGCGGTTGTACATGCATCTAAAGCGGGGATGGGATCGGAAAGCACCTGAATGGATTTGAACACTTTACTTGATGTGCCTTGCTCTTTGTAGGTCACGAAAGCTTTCTTCTTCACTCCTCGACCCCTTTTTTGGCGAACTGTGTCTTTGGGAGCACCAAGGCGTTTACCGATTCCGGCAGTGAGCTGTCGATCTGGATGCTGCCAACCGGGAGCCGTGTGTATCCGATGGTATCATTTGCAGGTGATGATGCAAAATCGTGGATATTTACAGCCTCATTGTTGACATCAAGTCACCGAGAAGACAGTATCTCTCCGAGGCTTCTGATTGGACCCCAACTCTCCGTTTGTTTTTTGGAAATTCGAAACACCGAAATGAGCAAGATGTAGACAAGCTGATAAGAAGCCGGGGCCACATCCACATTCCCCACTTTCTGGGCTTTCCTCCTTTGCTCGGCCGACTTTCTTCAAGTTTTGATCTCAAAGCACCAAAGCCAGCACTCGGAAACCCGAGTCTTAGATCCGTTTCGTTATTTTCAAATTTCTCATTTGTGCCAAGACTGACTGAGCTATGAGTCTTGATGAGTCTTAAATGTGAATAATTTACTCGACACACCCTACGCTATTGGCTTATTTCATCCCTCCCTCTACGAGTCTTTGTGTTACGCACGCAAGACCAAATGAGCAAGTTATCTTGGTAGGGAGTGCAAATAAGAATCTTACTCGATACACAACATGAAGAAATAGCTACGCCTCACCGAATGAGTCAGTCGTGAAGAGTGAGATTTGGAGCATGATTCGTCTTCCCGTACAGGTGCGTACAGCCTGCATGGTGGGGTACGTCTAATCCTTTGATGGGAATCCACCAGGGGGACACAAGTTCGTAATTCAACGGTGTCAACGCCGTCAACGCCCAGGAAATTGGAGTCACTTACCTTGTTGATTGGAGTCAAGCCCTCTCTTTCGCCCGTGGCTCGTATAATACGTTCCCGGGAGTGAGTAATCTTCATGTTTTACAGGGACTTTTGATACCTATTTTCGTCCACCTTTACTCCACGTTTTCACTGAGCAGTCGGCTATCCTTGCTATTGTTCACGATAAACATTCTCAAGGGAACCACGAGCCCCGGGAGTTGAAAAGAAAGTTTGAAACTGGGGGCTGGTGAAGAGATTTAAAAGTATCAAGAGGTCATCAAGATCTCTCCCGTCATTGTCGGACTATTATAAATCATATAGTCAGTGAAATCTCAATGTTTAGATGAGGGGTCTCCGGACAATCCAGAAATTTAGAGTCCGGGGTCCACCAAGTCCACTACAAAGAAAGTTCGGAACATTTGTACCCATCCCGCTCTGACCGACATTGTTGCATGCCAATGTTATCTAGCTACATCCTAGGTAAATATCTTTAGCTCCCCCAAACTTTTCCTTTGCCTCTGCTTTTGCGTGTAGGGCAAGCAACTTCGTTCCTTTTTTTAATTCTTCTAATAAGTTTGCCTTCCCTCTCCTTCGTCCCCTTGGACTTCTTATTCGGCTACTCGTGGATTTAATTTGTACCACCCACGCTTTTCAGGGTTGGCTTCTACCCACCTACAGCGCCGTTGACGTACCTAAAAAATGGCCGAACCACAGCAGGTGCCCATAGCCTCTACAGCACCCAACACCACCAACAGCAGCACAGCGCGAAACTCCATCGACGCCGTCGCAGACCAAGAAACTCAGCGGGAAAATGCCCGACAAAATAATCCCAATGGATTCGCGCGCACGAAGAGCGGCATCGATGTAGCGGTCGCAGAAGAGCAGTTTGCGACCCTTAAACGTGAACTCACTGGAATCTCCCAGGCTAGTCGACAGCTTTCGCGAGAGCAGTCGCGGGCATCGAAACATAAGGGCGGGGAGAAGGATATCGAGAATGGGAGTTCGGAGTCGGAGCGCGAACAATTTGATCTCGAAAGCACTTTGCACGGAAACCATGCTGCTGAGGAGGAATCGGGCATTCGATCGAAGCATATTGGTGTTCTCTGGGATGGCCTCACTGTTTCTGGGACTGGGGGAGTGACGAATTTCGTCAAGGTTTTCCCGGATGCCTTTGTCAGTTTCTTTAATGTTATTGAGACGGGCATGAACCTTTTTGGTGTGGGGAAGAAGGGGAAGGAAGTCAAGATTCTGCAGGATTTCCGGGGTGTTACGCAGCCTGGGGAAATGGTCCTGGTTCTTGGACGACCTGGAAGTGGTTGCACAACATTTTTGAAGGTCATTGCAAACCAGCGATTTGGGTATACTGGTGTTGATGGAGAAGTCTCCTACGGTCCTTTCAGTTCGAAGGAATTCGCCGATGGTTATCGTGGAGAAGCTGTGTATAACCAGGAGGACGATATTCACCACCCGACTCTTACGGTTGGCCAGACTTTGGGATTCGCATTAGATACGAAAACTCCTGGCAAGCGACCTTTGGGAATGTCAAAGGGGGATTTCAAAGACAGGGTAGTGACTACGTTGCTCAAAATGTTCAACATTGAGCATACCAGAAATACCATTGTTGGAAATCAATTTGTTAGAGGTGTTTCCGGAGGAGAGCGCAAGCGTGTTTCTATTGCTGAGATGATGTGCACTTCTGGAACGGTATGCGCCTGGGACAACTCCACTCGAGGATTAGACGCTTCGACAGCCCTGGATTACGCCAAATCACTCCGTGTCATGACCAATGTCTACAAATGCACGACTTTTGTCTCATTGTACCAAGCAAGTGAGAACATCTACAAGCAATTCGACAAAGTTTTAGTTATCGACGATGGACGACAAGTTTATTATGGACCAGCAAAACAAGCCAGAGCTTATTTCGAAGGTCTGGGATTCAAGGAGAAGCCTAGACAAACCTCGCCAGATTTCTTGACTGGTTGTACCGACGAATTCGAGAGAGAATACGCTGAAGGACGATCAGCAGACAACGCACCAAGCTCACCGGAATCATTAGCCAAAGCCTTCAACGAGTCAAAAATTGCCAACGGCTTGAACGAAGAGATGGCAGAATACCGCAAATCCATCGCCGAAGACGTCCAGAGACATGAAGATTTCAAGGTCGCAGTGAGTGAGGGAAAACGCAAGGGAACCTCCAAGAATTCCGTTTTCACTATCCCATATTACATGCAAATCTACGTCCTCATGAAAAGACAATACCTCATCAAGTGGCAAGACAAGTTCTCCCTTGTTGTTGCTTGGATTACATCGATTACTATAGCTATTGTTCTCGGAACTGTCTGGTTGAAACTCCCTAAAACTTCGGCTGGTGCTTTCACCCGTGGAGGTCTTCTCTTTATTGCTCTTCTTTTTAACGCCTTCACTGCTTTTGCGGAATTGGCTAGTACTATGATGGGTCGTCCGATTGTCAACAAACATAAAGCGTACACTTTTCATCGACCCTCCGCTCTATGGATTGCGCAGATTTTGGTGGATACTGCTTTCGCGTCGGCTCAAATCTTTGTCTTCTCCGTTATTGTTTATTTCATGTGTGGACTTGTGCTGGATGCCGGAGCGTTCTTTACGTTTTTCATTGTGATTGTATCCGGATATCTCGCCATGACGCTCTTCTTCCGAACTATTGGATGTCTCTGCCCAGATTTCGACTATGCTATCAAGTTTGCCGCAACTATCATCACTTGTTTTGTTATCACTTCCGGATACCTCATTCAATACCAATCCGAGAAGGTCTGGCTCCGATGGATCTTTTGGATCAACGCGCTCGGTCTTGGATTCTCTGCCTTGATGGAAAACGAATTCGGCAGACTCGACCTAACCTGTTCAGCTGAATCTCTGGTTCCCTCTGGGCCCGGTTATACAGATATTGCCCACCAAGTTTGCACAATTGCAGGCAGTGTAGCCGGGACTGACCAAGTTTCCGGCTCCGCCTACATCGCAGAAGGGTTCGCATACAACACAGGTGACCTATGGCGCAACTTCGGCATCATCATCGCACTCATCGTTGCCTTCCTCATTTCCAACGCAACACTGGGAGAATGGCTTACCTTTGGAGAGGGAGGTAACGCTGCCAAGATTTTCCAAAAGCCCAACAAGGAGCGTGATGAACTTAACCTTGCACTTGCTGCTAAAAAAGATGCGAGAAGATCGGCTAAGGGTAATGAGGCTGAGAGTTCCGATATCAACATTAATTCCAAGGCGGTTCTTACTTGGGAGGGATTGAATTACGATGTTCCTACTCCTTCTGGAGAGTTGCGTCTTCTTAACAATATTTATGGATATGTTCGACCTGGTGAACTTACTGCGTTGATGGGAGCAAGTGGTGAGTAACTATCTCTTTCCGACTCTTCCTTTCATACCACCTTCCATTGCTTGAACTGGCACGAAAATCCTTACTAATTTCTTTAGGTGCCGGTAAAACCACACTCCTAGATGTCCTCGCCTCAAGAAAAAACATTGGTGTTATTTCTGGTGACGTTCTCGTCGATGGACTCAAACCTACAACCTCTTTCCAACGTCAAACTAGTTATGCCGAGCAATTGGATGTTCACGAGCCCACACAAACTGTCCGTGAAGCCCTTCGATTCTCTGCCGATCTACGTCAACCATTTGAAGTTCCTCAATCTGAGAAATATGCCTACGTCGAAGAAATTCTTAGTCTTTTGGAGATGGAGGATATGGCCGATGCTATCATTGGAGACCCAGAATCTGGTTTGGCTGTTGAACAACGGAAACGAGTTACCATTGGTGTTGAGCTTGCTGCTAAGCCTGAGTTGTTGTTGTTCTTGGACGAACCTACTTCCGGTCTTGATTCTCAATCCGCTTTCAACATTGTTCGTTTCTTGAAGAAGCTCGCAAGCGCTGGACAAGCCATTCTTTGCACCATCCATCAACCTAATGCCGCTCTCTTCGAAAATTTCGACAGGCTCCTCTTACTCCAACGCGGTGGTAGAACTGTTTACTTTGGTGATATTGGAAAGGATGCTTGTGTACTCCTCGATTACCTGAGACAACACGGTGCCGAGTGCCCACACGATGCCAACCCTGCCGAATACATGCTCGACGCCATAGGAGCTGGTCAAGCCCAACGAGTTGGAGACCGAGATTGGGCAGATATCTTTGCTGACTCTCCGGAGCTGGCCAACATCAAGGACCGCATTTCTCAAATGAAGACCGAACGACTTGCTGAGGTTGGAAGCACCCCTCCGACAGACGAGAAAGAATATGCTACTCCTTTAATGCACCAGCTCAAGATTGTCCAACACCGTACCAACCTATCTTTCTGGAGATCTCCAAATTACGGTTTCACTAGACTCTTCAACCACGTTATCATCGCTCTTCTCACTGGCCTTGCATATCTCAATCTTGACGACTCGCGAACATCCCTCCAATACAGAGTCTTCGTCATCTTCCAGGTCACCGTTCTTCCTGCACTCATTCTTGCACAAGTTGAGCCAAAATATGCTCTCTCTCGTATGATCTTCTACAGAGAAGAATCCTCCAAAATGTACGGACAATTCGCATTCGCGTCCTCTTTGGTCGTCGCAGAGATGCCATACTCCCTCCTCTGTGCCGTTGGTTTCTTCCTACCCCTCTACTACATGCCAGGCTTCTCCTCGGAATCCTATAAGGCCGGATACCAATTCTTCATAGTCCTCATCACGGAATTCTTCTCCGTCACTCTCGGTCAGATGGTCGCAGCACTTACCCCCTCGCCATTCATCAGTGCCCTCATCAACCCCTTCATCATCATCACATTCGCCCTCTTCTGTGGTGTCACCGTGCCTAAACCCGCGATGCCCAAGTTCTGGCGTGCTTGGCTTTATGAACTTGATCCGTTCACCCGTCTTATCAGTGGTATGGTTGTCACCGAACTACACGGCCTTCCTGTTACTTGCACGGATGTGGAACTCAACACTTTTACCGCACCCGCTGGTCAGTTGTGTGGTGATTACATGAAGAACTTTTTCGATAATGGGGGGCCGGGGTACCTCGTTAATAACGCGACGAATGCGTGCGAGTATTGCGCGTATAAAGTTGGTGATCAATTTTATAATGCGCTGCAGATTTCGTATGATGATCGATGGAGAGATCTGGGAATTTTCTGCGTGTTTGTTGTGAGCAATTTGGTTGTCTTATTTTTGGGTGTAAGTTCTTCCCTTACCTCCTTCTTTGATTGTGTGGGCTTTTACTGATCAGAATTTTAGTCGCGATACCTTAATTTCAATCGCAGATAGGACGCGCAATCTTTTTCCTTGAGAGTTCTTCGTCTTTTTCACAACGCCGTATACCAATTTCCTTTTTGGTGTTGAGAGAAAGACCTTTGTGTTGTAATATGTTGAGTGGGATGGTGTCTAATATAAAAGTTTTCTTTTGTTTTGTTGTTGCTTGGTGGGGTTTTAGACATTTAGAATTTTGCGTATATTTGTAAAAGAACCTACAAGTAGTTGCTCAATATTGTTGCTACTATCTTATGGGCTGTGGTTTTGGTCATCCAAACCTGTTTCTCTGTCTCAGAATCGAGGCGGCATAAGAATATTTTGATTTGAAGAACAAAAATTCATATCGCTCATTCGGAATCTCCTTTTTCTGTGAAAACCTTGTGGCACCAATTAATTGAGGAGGTTGGTGAAAGATACATATGAATATGCAAGCCACTTGCCACCCTGGTGTTGTCCGTGAGCAGGTTTGCGGCGAGGTAGATAAGAAGATGTGGTTTGTTTTTACTTTTTAAGCCTTCTAAGAATTGAAGGGTTCGTAATTCTGGGTTGATTTAATCGTCCCCTTTGTTTGTTGGTCGATTGAGAGAGTCATAGATGGCTTGAGGTACATATCCCTTTCAAGATCACGTTTCGGCATCATTTCAAAAGGAAGGTCTCAATTACCTTCAGTAAGTCTAGGTTGTATCATTGAAATTGCCTATTTTAGGAGATGGTGCTCATTTTCAACTTGTTAGGGGAGGGAAATTGATTCGGTCTTTTTTTGTCAGGCTTTTTTAGGTCAGATGATCAAACCAAAGTCCTGGTTTTTCAAACCCGTCTTTTTACGATTTAAGAAACCGTCGTTTTTGAAGTCAAATTGATTGACTGGGTAGTTTGTAAAGTCATGATTGTCTCATCAAAGTGTCATTACTATTTAGCCTCACGTGTAATCCACATGTGAGTGTTCTTCCTCTCAACTCCCCAAGGTCTTTTCTCCTGGAAATTGAGATTTTGCATCTTATAATCTAGCCTAGTGTCTGGTTTAAGGTCATATCTGCCAGAAAGAAGATGTTCTCAAAAATTAGATATTGAGCAGTAAAGACGTGACCTGCAAAGTTTTGTTGCATATCGCAGTGTAAGATCCGATGCTCAGGGTGCGCTTATTTCTAGGTCTTCAACGGATGTTAAGGAATTTCAGATTTGCTTCTTAGAAAGAGGTAAGATTATAGAATGAGAGAGTAAGAATATCCATTCATTTTTTATTAGAAGATTTAATAAGAAGAGTTATTTCTTATTGTACCTCTTTTCATTTTATTTAAGACTTAAGCAGTTTCTTAGTTCTTAATTAGAGATTAAGAAATTGAGAGATTATTACTCTAGAGCAATGAAAACTTTCAGCTGCTGATGACTCACCAGAATAGCGGATCGCTTCTTTTCTCATAGCGGATAATTAGTCGCAGATTTGTGTTAAGGGTTGCACCCGTGGAGAAAGTCTTGGAGTATTCCAACGACGCATTCACGTGACCGAGCTTGACAACGCATGGACGTGATAGAACCTTCGAGAGGACTCTTGGCAGAGCCCTCTAGAATGAGTACTTAGTGGTAGGGATAAATAATTGTACCCCCTGCCACGATGCTTCTAGCACCTTCTCGTACCCACTAAACTTTCCACCAATCACTTAAATGGTCTCTATCATGCTGCTTTTACATACACGCAAATTGAGGAGTTAATTAGGAGTATGCCAGCACGCTGTAGAGCAGTCATTGAAGCAGAAGTATGGCATACCAAATATTAGGTAGTAATAAAGCAACGTTGATCAGCAGTTTGTGGCGTCGTTGCGTTAGAAATGCAGGGGGTACAACTATTTATCCCAACTACCAAGTAGACTGTGTATGTAATTTGGAGAGGACAATCGAATCTTTTGTACATAGACAGCCTCTGTAGTTCAATTCATTAGCATTTGCTACAAGCCCTGACAATTTGTCGCAGCTGTAGTCTAATACCTTCCAAACCGAGTCTAGCTCTTTGACCAAAAACTAGCAGGGGTGTAAGTGGATATAACAAGTAGCTTCCCCCATTTCTGTTGATTTCTTTCCACTTCTCTACATATTTTCCCCTCTATTTTTATCAGCATCATTATTCATCACGTGTCCCAACACACTTTGGACATCAATTCAACTCATTTGTCTACTTACTCCCATAAGAGAGTAACTAGTTGGCAATTGAAGTGCAATCCAAGGAATAAATAAGTTACGATCAATTACGTTTTGCCTTCAATCAAGGTCTTGCATCAATCGTAATGATTTCCCGACAAGGAAGTTATAAGTAGGAGCATTGCCCATATATACCTAGAAAAAAGACAAGCAGTTGATCGTTGTAAGTACAGTATTTCCTTCTTATAAACAAAGCCCTGGCAGGCGGTCGTGATATTGCGACAGTTTCAGTTGTTCTGCCATCGATATACCCTGTATCTTGCAGACTTGAAACCCCGCACCATTGGATCGCAACCTGGAACGAAAAACTATTTTATCCATGCCTTACATAAAAGGCCCATTACACGCAGCTGGAAACAATATTAAAAGTCAGCTAGAAAGATCTCAGTTGTATCTTACGATAAGCCACCACGATAAATAAAACATCGCGGTTGCTAGCTGTCGAAGTGACGCAATCGGGTTCAAGAAAAAAGCAAACAGGTCTCGTGACACATAAGAACCGTGGCTCCCCGCAGCTTCTCATTGAGGCGTATCCACGTGATCAATCCTTTGCCACTTCCAAGGCAAACCCCCTCACTATATTGGCCCTAGCATTCAGTGGCAAAAAAGAAATTATATCATCTCACTGCTTTATTCATCACAGCTGGGTTTTGTTGTGGTGTCAACAAGGAGCTCGAACCAAACATCTTTCAGGTCAGCAAGGAATCACAGCTAAAAACAAAGCTATAAGGATCTAAGACATCGCAGAAGACAATCACCCAATTGTGTTCAATTGTTTTCCAATTCAGACTACCTAGGACTGCAACTATTGTTCTGGTGTTTCGGAAAAGGGGCATTACTTAGCCGAAGTGAGGCTGTCGCCTACAGACAGCATACTTACTCGTAAGTGCATCATACTATTAGAATATTTTAAATAAAGAACTTAAGTCCTAACAAGCTACTAGGTCTTTTGAGAAGTTTTAAAGAACAGACCGCAGTATATTCCAGTTTTAGAAGGTGCAATTCTGAAGTCTCACGAGTCACGAGTCCTCGTAACTTCCTTCAACTCATTTGGAATATTCTGGACAAGATATATCAACAACTGGACTTGAAATTGCTTAGTCGTCGTAACTTCGTGCGATTTATTCAATTACTCGGATTTCTTACGGCAATAACAATAAATAACCGGGCTTGAAATTTAAGACGTCTAGTAACCTGATCTAAGTTACTCGATTGCTTTACCTATTAAAACAACCTAATAAAACAAACGAATATCCTACGACTGCACTCATTGAGCCATAAGTGAGTCAGCTGGTCGCTTACTTGGACCGCACCTTGAGGATTTTGGTCCCCAGACGTCACTTAGCCAACCGCCCATAAAACCTCACCTTTGTCGCAATCACGGCCTGCGTAACTTTTCTGCTTTAACATCTTTCTTGCGCTCAAACTGACATTCAAAACTAGCATCCTTCCCCAACAATGGCATCCCCAACAAGTACCACGATGATGTTGGACGATGAGATCTTCGACCCCCGAGCTGCGCTTGCAGATCTCGTCCTATCTTACGACAACCCTACCGAAGTCGGCCTTGCTTATAATGGTCCGGTTCTCAGAGAGCTCGCCATCAAGGCCAAGCGTGGACAGTTTTCTGAAGTCGGTGAGGACAGCATCAAAATATTGGTCTGTACCCTATACAACATGGCAAGAGTTGAGATGTCGGAGAAGGTCCAGTATGTAATCCTTCTGTCTGCTTGACATCCCCCAGCTAACACTTGCGCAGAACACAGTACAACGCCAAATCTTTGCTCGGAACACTGAAGAATCCAGCAATCAAGCTGCCAGAGGATTACAGACAAATTGCCGAAAGCTTGTATGCTGAGTACGATGCCACGAATTGGGGAGTTGTCGCAGAGCCGAGTCCAAGAGCTGAACCAGCAAAGCGATCCAACAAGCGCACATCGCCAACTCAAGACGGCGGCCCCCTCCCAAAAAAGACGAACAGCAGAGCTTTTGTACCAAGCAAGAGCGACACCAATTGGGGACCGGACGGAATCATGCGCCATATTATCAAATACAAGGGCAAGAGGACCACGTATGCAATCACCGACGAGTACAAGAAGATCAAGCCGACTCCGCACGTGTTTGGCCATAATGGTCTGAAAGTCGGAGATTGCTGGCCAATTCAATATTGCCTCATTAGAGATGGTGCGCATGGTGCGTGTTGAGTGTCGGGGTCCTTCCATGCAGATCAATTACTAACATTCTATAGGAGAGTCGCAGGGTGGAATCACTGGTACAGGAGAGACTGGTTGCTTTAGCATTTTGGTTGCTTCGGGATATCCCGAGGATACCGATAACGGAGAGGAAATCTGGTACTCAGAGCCCAGTGCTCACAACACCGAGGTGACAAACGTCGACGAAAAGGCAAAGAAAGGTGCACTGGCACTGATGGCGTCCTACAACAGCAAGAAGCCAGTTCGTGTCATTCGCAAGTACACTGGAAATTGGTCTGGAGCTCCCCGGGCAGGCTTTCGCTACGATGGCTTGTATCACGTCGAGGATTACAAAGAAAGATCTCGCCCGAACGCGTCCGGAAAGTACAAGTTGTTCAAGCTGGTTCGGGATAGGAAGTGTGGTCAGCCAGACATCGATGAGTCTCGACCAACTTGGGAGGAGAGAAAGATATTTGAGGATGTCACTGCTCCAATGGAGTAAGGGGTGGTAGATAGAGCTGCGAATGAGGTGTCAGATGTTTTAGTAGAGGCCTAACGGATAAATCGGCACATAGATCAATAGCTAGATGAATTTATGACGGCTTAGATTGACGACGAGCTCGGTGTGCTTTTGTGTGCATTTTGCAGCTGGAGAGATCTTTTTTATCGCGTCTGCTGTCAACAATATTGGCTGGGGAGATTTTTTTTCGTCTCGAATTAGACTGGCACGGTTATGAATGATAATAATGGGACCGAGAGATTTGAGGTGATTTCACATCTGTTTCGTCTAACAATTTTGATATTTCGTTCCTCCAATTATATAGAGGCAAGATAAATTTTTATTTTACTAAAGGGTCAGATAAATAATAAAAAGTAAAGTAAAGAACAATTAACTATTTTCCAAAAGCATTCACCTTGGTGACTAGTTTCTCTTTTACTGATTTCTATTTCCTCAAAGCCTTGTATTAAGTATTAAAGACGAGGTAGCTTACAGGAATTATATCGTAGACATTACCTCTCTTTTTCAATCTATTTCAAGTAACCCTCTTCATTTAATTGAATTAATTTAGCTATTTGAGTTAAAACTAAAAAACGGAGCGTTCTCTTCTTTTAAATATACCTAATATGTCTCACTGTGGGATTTTGACAATCTTCGAAGATGTTCTTGCTGCTGGTAAGTGTGACTTAATAACCTGGGAGGATTATGCTAACTCGAGGTCATATAGTCGAAGCCGGTGACGCACATGAGCTTGCTTGTGCAACTCGACGAGTGAGAAATTTCGCAGAGCGTGCCGCAATCGCCACAGAAAGAAGTATCCAGTAGGAAACTCGTGGAGTCGTCGAATTAATCAAAAGCCGGATCGAAGATTTAAACAAAACCGGAAGGTTCGCTCAAATGGTTCAAGAACACGTTCCGGACGAAGACGAGAGTGGGGAAGTTGAGATACAAGAAGAGACAGATTTGGACCGATCCAAGCCCTTTGAGAGAAAGTAAAAAAATGGATTTGACCGTTCGACCATTGCGATGTAATTCAAATACGAAAATACACTGCCAGAGCTCTCATGTGAATTGTGTGTGCGCAACCCATTGAGAACT
>LLCD01000453.1:0-18699 GCA_001414355.1 Hymenoscyphus salicellus
TGATATTGGTGGAGATGTTGCCCAAGTTGAGAAAAGAGAATGGCATAAGATTGAAGGATATGAAATGGATGGGAATTGTGGAGGCAATGATTTGAGATAAGCAAGCATTGGGGGGGGGGATGTGGATTTTTCAATATCTGCTATTACTACAACCTTTTTAGTTAGGTAGCGAGCGTTATGTAGTAAGTTAGATAGTCCCCTCTTTGAGACTAAATATATAGGCGTTGATCAAAACTTTTTGGTGGTGTCTCATGTCTTCCCTGCCTGATTTCGTCGTTTTCCTTTTTTCCTTCGTCGTTGTTGATAGACTCAGACTCAACGAAATCACGAAGGATGAAAAGATGTAAGTCAGATTCATCAATAATTGGCCAGAGCATGTTAGCTAGTGCAATTGAGCAGAGCAGAGAAGGAAGGATCTTACTACTCTGCTAAGAATACACATTCAACACATTGATTCACCGAGCTTTGTTCCTGTAACATATTGATAGGTCGACAACCAAAAAAAATAAAGGGGTATTCATTAAAAAAAACCTACAACATGCTAAATAAACATGCCAGCCTAGGTAAGTACAAGCTTCCCAACTGCTCTGTCCTGTCCTATACTCATACAATTCTATGTGCCTCGTGCAGAATGTAATCCGACCTTTCCCTTCCGGGAATTCCAAATATATAATTGTACAAATTTCCCTGCTTTTTTTCTGGGCGTTGTTTGGAAAATCGCCATTGATCCTCCTCGGGTTTCGTGTTCTTTCGTCAGGGTGCGTTAATTTTGTTGTACGAGGTCGGTGGTGAGCGTTTCGGGGTGATGGACGAGGCGAGATTGAAGGTCGGAAGTTGTTGAAGGTGAGTTATGGTGTATATGATACTAGGGAATGGCAACTGGTTCAAGCACCAGTATACCCAATGATCTCCCTGTTATCATCCACAAGTCTTCCATATCTATTCAAAGTCAGTTTCCAGCTCAAATTCAAAACCAAAAACAGGCGAGGGCAAGTGAAGTAAAAAAAAGGGTAGGGGAAAAAATAACAAAATGGGGGTGGGGGGGACATACTCCAATAACAACCTAAAAAACCAAACCTCCAAATCCTCATTCCTCAACACCCTATCCGCCCACTCCCTCCCCTGAAGAGCAAGTCGCTCAGCCTCCTTCTTCCCCGTCGCCTCCCCCGCAAACCACCTGACAGCCTCTACCCACTCCTCCCCCCTCAAGCTAAGCGGAATAAAGTGAACCCAAGGTTTCAACCACTCCTCATGCCACTCCCTAAAAACCGCCAATTTATAGACCAAACTCCTACTCTTCAAAAACGCATAGAAACGACCGGAGAAAGCGTTTCCGTCCACGTCCAGAAGGTATTTGTATTTCCACGCATCCGTTTGCTTGGCTGTTTCTTTGATGGAGAAGAATTCCTTCTGGGCCACGCAGTCGGATTCATCGCACTGACCGACGTGGGAGAAGAAGATGTCGAAGATGGCGCTGTAGTCGGAGCGTGGGACTTGTTTGACCTGCCAGTTTTCTTGGCCTCCATCTGATCCCTTATTCGTTAATATTTTTGCTTGATCTAAGGCGTTGATTTTCTGGACGACATGTTGACGATGTTGTCTTCTCCATCCGCCGTCTCGACTGAATCCACCGGTTGTTGAACCACGCCACCAGATTTTGTCTTCCTTCGCTGTCCAGGCGCGGTCTTCGGTGTCGACGTATTTTACTTTTCCGGCCCAGTACCAGGGCGAGGGGTAGAGGATGTCGTTATAGGAGGAGATTTTGGATTGGGAGAAGACGGGGAAGAGGTCATGAACTATGTTGTAGGCGTTGGGACGGTCGAAGAATCCGAATGTTGAGCCCAAGGAGGGGGATTGACAGACGTCTGAGAAGGCTGTAGTGTTGTAAACAAATCCTAGCTCTCCAAGTGCATAGCCGTCTAAATTATCTGGGGAGGGTTCGTCTTCGAGGGATAGACGGGCGGGACTCGTGGCGGGACAGGACATTCGCGAATGTGTCCATGTAGGCTGATGTGCGAAGACGTTGAATCTCGTAGTCTTGATATCCTCAAATCGTGAACCATCACCCAAATCTTTCGGTCTAGGTGACCATGAATTCCGCGGTTTCGCAATAGCATTCGCAGCAGGCATCTTCGTATCCTTCGCATCCTTAAACAGCCTCTCCAGATCATCATGAGGAACCACCACCCGCGGTTCATCATGAACATTAAAAGCCAAATCCATAGCGGGCAACCACTTCACAAATCCCTTCATCATCCCCTTGGTCGCCTCAATCTGCCAATCCGCCGCGCCCCCCTCCCCAATCTTCCGCACCTCCCCATTCCTAATCAGAACCCCCATTAAATTATTCCCATATCCCAATGCCTCCTGCGCCCGTCGCCGTATCGTCTGTGGTTTTAGCCCCCAAAAGGGCGTAAGGGAATGGTGTATAGTATCATATTCATCAATCATCACCACGCCTTTCTCCTTCGCAAATGCATACCACTTGTCGAAATTCGGGGGAGGCGGAATCCCATATCTCCTCCTATATTCTGCTACTGCTTCCTCTAGGGTCTTCGATTGACCCCCCAATTTGCGCTCGAATTCCTTCTCGTTGTCTTTTATCAACTGCCATATCGGATGGGAGTCGCCCACCCTTGGAGGTTCAGCCTTTGGCGCATCTGCGGGTTTTCCGGGCGAGGGCTTGAGAATATTCGTTACCCCGTCTGGGGATAAAGGGGGGAAGGAGGTACCGCGGAGGTAGAAGAGGGAGATGGCGAAGAGGGAGACGATGCCGAGCAGGAGGAGGAATTGTCGTGATCGCATTCTTCGACGTGTGAGGAGGAAGATGGTTTTTAGGGATGGCAGCAGACGCTTCGAATCTTCATGGTCTGGGGGGATGCGATAAGAATTGGAGGAGTTGAAGCTGGAGCGTTGCCGGGGCATCGTATTTTTGGATGCGAGATGGGATGCGCCCGACCCCTGTAAGGGAATTTGACAGGACAGGCTACCCTGGGAGGATTTTAATTGAGGGGTGGCATTCAATCTTCATATATATCGTATCGCTGCATCAAGTATTTCTCGAAGGAGAAAGGCTGTGGTGTTGTTCTTTTTTAAGGGGGCCTAATACCATCATAACGTATATCCTCCCTCGGCCCTGCATTTCTAGTGCTGTTCTCGGATTGGCTACCAATTGTTTACATCTACAACTTATTTACTCTCGGTGAATGAATAGTTCTCGGTTCCCCTTTATGTATGGTTGCCAGGGCAGTTCTTTCCTGGTCATCTGCAGTTTTGCTAATTCTTCTGGCACCGACGCTTGTAATTGGGACAAACTCAGCAGTCGAACTAGGCTACCTATCAGATTGGGCGTCTTTCACTCTAAAACCTCTCAACTATTTCTCATCTTTAAACATTGCCCAACGGACACCTACTTCTATTTTGTTTGTACGGAGCACGAAAGAGTTTCGAATTGTTGTTGAAGAACTTTGATTTCTTTGCAATTTTTTCAAGATTACTCGAAGAAAGGGGGGCTCGCCTCATTGAGTTTTGAGGTCGAGATCAGTCACCCCCTGCGATTCGTTTTCGACGAAAAATATATGGGTGCGGGTAGGGCTTATACTCTGGTCAGAGTCTTCCTAGTTCGCGCGTGAGTCGAGACTAGATAAGCTCGACCAAAGGTTTTTCATTGAGAGAGAAAGAGCGACCTCAATGCATGTCTAGGTGCGACCGGTAGCAGAGCCAAATGTCGCTGAGAAAGAAGGGAAGAGCGGCCTTGACCCCTCAAAGTTGACCTTGAACTTGACCTTGTGCTTTCTTTCTCATCTCCAGTGTAGGTAAGACGGAAGGAGGAACTGAACCATGTCGAGTCGAGGACAAGTTAGGAAACGGGCAACCCTACTTAAAATTGTAACCCAAGTCGCCTGACTCGCAGCAACTTATAGATTTGGGCGTCTTCACTTCGACTCTCTGATACCCCACAGTGTAGGCATCTAGTTTTATCACTATTCGGGCGAACCGTTATTGAAAGCACGCTTGCCGAGAACTCGAGAGTCTCACCGGGAGAGTTATGCCTCGTTTTTTTGCCTCTCGGCATAGAACTTGAGGGTCGTTCGCCCTAATGCCTCAATTCAACTTGGACTTCTATTCACAAAAAATGAGGCTCTTGGGATCGATTTTATTATAAAGCCTTCGTGCCTCTCATGAGGAAGTCCTGTATTTTATATGCTCTTCTCAGATCATCTATTGAAGCCAGCTATACTCTTTTACTCAACTCTTATAATTCGAAAAGATTTAAGATGCAAACCCTCTCTTGCTTTCACAATTCCTCCAGCACTCTTACCTGTCAACCCCTCACTTTAGAGTGTCGTAGTCCTGAATTCTGACTCTCGAAGCAGAGTACTCTCTGTTTATGGACTTTCCAGTTTCTCTGCCCAACACAGCATAATTAAGAGTCTCATATTGAATTCAGTCAATCTGAACATGACAGGCATTGAAATCACAGTGGTCATTGGAATTCTCGCTCTCGTTCTCGCGATACCTCCTGCCTTTCACTCGATAGGTAAGCTTATAGGATGGTACAAAGAATGGAGAAATAGCAGGAGCAAGAGGCGCCAGAAGAAGAGGTTTGCTAAGACGTTTGGACTTTGACCCCAGATAGAGAATTATTCTGGGTATAAAGATTTTGTTGCGTGTACTAGTGTACGAGAAGTTGGGGAATGGTGATGGAAAGAATTACGTTCAAAAAGGCATTTCGCTTTTTCTGCTTGAAACTAAGCGGGGCCACGAAGGGGCGCTTTGTGAGACAAATTGTGCTCATAATGTTGTAGTCCGGGCTATCCATCGAATCTATTTATTGACTGGAATGCGGAAGGGGAAAATAGTCTAGACAATTTCATGTCCTCTCTTCTTGTTGTCGTCGTCGCTCCTCATTTTAAGCGAATCGCCTCACTTTCAACCTTCACTACCGCATCCTTGAATTCCAATGTCTGGCTGATATGGGTCCACGGCACCCACAAGTCCCCAATTCTTAAAATTCTCTTCATAATCTTAATTAACAAATTCGTCCCCCGCCAAGAGGCACACAACAAAAAACCCAACTCCTCTAACTCAATCGGTTGATGCTCAGTCCCACCACAATTCCATCACGAAGACGCAAAGTAACTCCACATTTCCTACAATATAAATTAGTCTTCGAAAGTGTGAAGCTAGAAATTCCCCCTCCTATCCTAGTGCCTACAACAAATTAGTGAATTGACTCTACCCTACACTATAAAAAGGGTTCCCATACCTCCTTCGGGTTCCACAATCAAATAAAAAGTAGCGCTCAGTCTGTAGGGGAGTTTAAACATTTCTGAGTTGACGTAGTTGTCGTCCTCAATTCTAAGGAAAACATTCCCAGCAAGTCTCCAAAGGGAAGGGGGGGTTTCTGATGCCACAAGAGCTGTGGCGGGACTTCAATTTTGCTGGTTTGAGTTACGTTTTATCTTATTTTTTCTTTATTCTTTTGGATGGGAACATTTCTTTTTGGCTTGAGTGTACTTCACAGTGTCATTGGAAAGGAAGGCGATGAACTTGTGTCGCGCTGTCAACAAATGGAATGATGCATATAATTAACCAAGGTCCAAGGACGGATTTATTTTCTAGATATAGGCTTCTTTATTGCTCTTACTCAATTTTCCTGGCGATGATGATTTGATTTGGCGGCTGCTCGATAATATTTCCCCAACGTTTCATGTCCATTAGCTGTTCATCTTCCAACGTGTCTACTCCAGGCTGCTTATACTCGACTATGTACATCCCAGCCTCCCTCGCCCCCTTCTCGACAATAGTCTTTTCAAGCTGCCAATTGTCAAAGCGGATTTTGGGTTCGGTATCAAAGTCGATTTTCATTCGCACCCCTTGACCGTTCTCAAGCGGCTCAATGTCGCTCCATCGACAACCAAACCGATGATCCGAAACTGTGTCAAGCTTGGGAGGGAGACTGTAGCTGTGCATCAAGCCAACAAACACGCCACCAGGCTTCAGGTATTTTGCAACGTTGTCCCACATAGCTCTCATCTCGGCTGAGTTCTTTGCATAATGCAGCAGCCAGCCACCTGTCACGATATCGAAAGATGAAGGCTGAAGACTGAAACGATCCAACGGTTTGAAGCAGTCCGCTACATGAAAGCATACATCTTCTGGGTTCTGGCCTTGAGATTGTGCAATATCGATCATTGCAGTCGATATGTCGATTCCGACGCATTGCTTGACGCCAACAGCATAGACCAGGCGCAAGAGTGGTCCCGTACCACAGGCAAGGTCGAGGGCAGATGACGAGGGGGGGAGCCGAAGAGAGTGAATGGTTTGGGAAAAGAACCTAAGTATAGATTTCATATATGGAAGTGTCCAGACTTTGTCGTAATTTTTGGCGAAAGTATTGTATGCAGGGGCTTCTTCTTCCATTTTCGGTTATTTGAGTCGATACTGTCTGGAATGACGTTGTTCAGGGCAAAAATGTTGAATTGAATTTCGATTGTTACAGTGAAAGTCCTCAAAGAAAACGGACCTTTGTCAATGGGGAATGCATTCTTTATACTCCGACCAGGAGATATGTCGGGGGTAACTCTCTTGGAGTGTGAGCAGTCAGCTTGGTCATAGTCGGCTACTTGCCCTGTCACACCGCCTTCATTCTGCTATCAATAAAATAGATTTCCGCAGCCAAGACTTGCTGTAATAAAACTTAGCTAACTAATATTCTTCAACATTTCTCCACGTTCGCTTATTTTCCCACTACCAAAGTAGATATCTTGGGTGTCCAACTAGAGTACCTTGCCCAAAAACCTTCTTCTAATAAAACCATCCCCTCTTCAGAAGGCTGCAATACGTTCCATTCAACCAGTCCGGTCATGCCACCCTCCCACGCAGCTTCTTCGTACACGCTCCGTTTCAAATGGTAACATTCGAACTGAAATGGGCGATCAAGATGGACCGTAACACCCAATCTTTACCCTTCCCCTGACACAAGTCGTTCGTTATACTCAAAGTCCAACTCGTAAAGGCCCAGATCTTGTAGGATGAAAGGCTGACGTTTCCGCACAAGTTCATCGATACTCTCAGAAGGTTCAGGGACAACCCCGACAAACACGCCACCGTGCTTCAGATTGGTGCTGATGCTTCGGAACATCTTAGCCATTCCCTCCTTGCACGAAGCGTAATTCAACAGCCAAACTCCTGTTACAATGGCAAATGGATCCCCAAAATTGTCAGTCCTCAAATCTAGCGCATCACCGACTAAAAATCTGAGCTGTTTCCCTGGCGGCAATCTGGTTGCTTCGGACTGCACCTGAGCCGCTTCGACCATGACGGCGCTGATATCGATACCCGTTACCTCTGCTGCGCCCCATGACAGCAGAATGTTGGCATAGTAACTAGTACCGCATGCTAAGTCAAGAATCCTGACATCTTCCTTTCTCGCTATGAATGACTTGGCTAGCTCCCGAAATGCCGCTGTCTCTGTATACTTGACTATAGATAGAAATTTGATATCCGTGTATTGCGAGCCAATCGAGTCGTATTGGGCTGGGTTTGAGTTTGTTTAACAGTGTAGAAAGCGATGCGTCGTACTTCTGGCGGGGATCTGTTGGCATAAATATATTAGCTCAATATGTCGTGAAACCTTACATTGCAGCTTGCACCACCCATAGGTAAGTAACTATGCGAAAAATTAACAGGATAACACTGCATCATAATGATATTATCATCTGCCACGAGAAAAAGACGGCACAACAAATCATTCACAAACTCCCATCTAGCTCAATGTTGTAGACCTATCTCCCGAATCCGCTCTGTGTTCAGAAGAATTGTGACAATAAATTTGTACAAATTTAGCGACCTTGCCTAAATTCGACCCAGATACCTCAACGTTGCTGTACTTTTTGGAGTAACGGATAACATCTTTGAAGAGAGTTTCGTTAGGAGCTGAAAGATTCAAGTTGGGTATGAGAATAAAGAGGAAACACCAACAGTCACCATAGTTTCAGAAATTAAATATACTGTTACGCGATATTCCCGCTCACTATAAAATAATACCCATTGAGGAGCCACGGCCAAAGGCTAAGGAGTTTCGTATGACACCAACCCCAATTAGAAGCCCCCATTAAAGCGTAGTGCCATACATTCTCTATGTTTTTTGACTGCTTCCTGGGCGCCGTTAGTAGAAGTTTGATTTTTCACGTCTAGAAGACAGATAGATAATGAACAGGAGCCTTTTTACGACCATTAATTACTCGAGAGGAAGGTTACTCTTTGAAAATTGGGAGTCTGGGGCAGCTGAATTCTAAGCCCCATCGGATAATCGCCCTGCCTAAGAGGTTGGGAGCCTTGATATCTACACACGCCTTTTCTCTAACTATGGATCACAAGTGAGCTACGAGTAAGTTACGGATAAGCTGTAGTGATAAGCTGCGGGTAAGCTTCCAGTGAGCTTCTGTGATAGGTTGCTGGAATGTATCAGCCACTCACGTGTTACTTCCCCCTTTATTTCCTCTTTTGGATTGAGGTGCGTATATTTGGCGGAGTTTTTAGACTATTATAGACTAATAACAACTTGTGACCTCCCACGTCTTTACTTCAACAATCACAACTATTGTCTTCCTTACACAACTCCTTCAATCATCAAGGAAATTATTACATTTACTTATGCGGCAAAAACAAAGCCTCACTCTCCCTATTACTTGGCTATCCCATCTATTCTAACAACGAGGTCTACCCGGGGAAGATGGGACATACTCTCCGGACCAACTCCCTTCTCTTCAATCCAGGTAACTTCACTCACACCCTTCGATTCTCTCACTCCTTTTAAGAAGTTCAATGTGCCAAGCAAATATATGACGAAAGCAGAAGTAAAACAGAGACAACTCATTACTCAAAATCTCAACATCTCAACATTCATTGTTTTAAACGATTACCCCACACAATCCAGCAGCCCAACTTCTCATCACACTCCCACTTCCTTACCCTTATGCAATTTCCTCACATCCCAATCTTGAAATCTAGAGAGTTAATTCAAATCACCCTAAACAGCTCAAACAATGAAAGGGAGAGCAGGTACGAAGTAGAAGCATCGTCAGCCTCCATCACATTCTCAGGCCCATTCGCTTATTTTCGGCTAATGAAATCATCAATGGCCACCAACGAACTGGAGGAGTTTCATGACGACGGCAGACACAGAGATCTCAAGGGTTCAGAGCAATATGAACAAACAGTCCACATGAATTTTTGAATGTAGGATACAGAGCCATTCGACACCCCAGCAGCAGGAACAAGTGCCGGCACCACACCTACCCCACAAAGCCCAAGCAAACCACCCACACGCAAGCAAATGCAAGCAAGAAAGCAAAGCAAAGTCTCCAATCAATTTACACCCAGCCCAAGCCCCCCTATTCAATCTTGATACCTGGCGGAGTTCCCGGCCCAACATATCGCCAAATACTCTTCACCATACCACTCATGCCAGTTAAATCGTTCTGGCTCGCAAGGAAATCGAATCTAAATTCCTACCGATTAGTATCAACATACATCTCCTGAGCTCCCATCACTGATCAGATGGATTCGAGGAGTGCCTTCTCGAACCTTTTCCATTGAGCAGACTTGGTATCATTCAACCGCGCCATCGTATCATACGTCGAAGGCGTCATCTCCATCCTCGATCCTCCCTGGAGGAGATCCCCAGTACGCGGGAGGTTTGGCTTGCGTCCTGTTACGACGTGAAGGTTGAGGTGATAGCTGCCACTTTCGAGTTCTTCTATCTCGACGGGAGGGAGTTCGGCTCGGAGCTTGAGGATTATTAGTAAGGATGGGCTGGCTTTGTAAATAGGGTATTGAAATACCTTCGGAATCGAGTTTTGAAGCTCGAGTTGGTAGAGTAAGAGGTGTAAGAGCTTCTGCCCAGAAGAGGTCGGACCCCCGATTGGCAAGGGAATTATTACCTCTTTGACATCATAGAAGCTAATTGATATCAGCGGCAACTTTTAACGTGTCAAGGTTGTAAATTAAAATTTGACTCACCCAGCACCCTCTAACCACTCCTTCAAATTGGCAGCTGGTATTCCATCTCGGGGTCGCAAAGTTGCCTTCAACTCCTCGCTAACTCTCGCTGACCACCCTGGAACGTTGTTTGCCATGTCGGAGTCAACATATCTGTCTGCGATATGAGTAGGTTGGGTCTTTTGTGCAATCATGGGCTTTCGATATGGTCCAACGAATGGGATACGAGGTCTGGGATCAACTTCGAGAAATTCTACAACACCATCTGGTTGCAATAACCTGACAAGGGTCAGTCTACTATTATTTTGAATTGAATTGGCAGTATGTTTTGTTTCGAGCAATGTTCCAGAAGTCAGGTTCAAATTTGCAAAGCAACATCTGCAACGGGAGTGCTTCTTCAAATAAAGTTTCGGTACAATTTGGTAAGAGACGACTTTGGGGTGTGTCACTTACATTCGAACAGAGTCAAGGAAGCCTTTATAACTTTCAACCTTCGCAAAAAGCTGTCGCCCACGCACAAGACTATAACTCGCCATCGGAAGCGGATTCTCATGATCAGTAAGAGTATTGATATTTCGAACAATGAATTGAGGATTGGGATCAAGTGGTTCGGTTCTCGCAAAGTAGTCCTGTCCCTTTTCCTGCGAGCTAGCACTCATGAAATCCCTGAATTATTATTAGCAAGTCTCCTCTTCGGAAAAAGAAAGAAACGCCAACCTGAGGGGAACATCCTTGTGCACGCATAGCCAATGATTCGTATCATCCACTCCATGGACGATCCAATTGGGGTTCGCTGACTTGACTTGGAAACACCATGTACCACTACCACAACCCAAGCAGAGAATTCGAGGAGGACCACGAGGTAGCGTAACGTGAATACCCTCTGATGTAGTTTGTTCCATGTCAACAGTTCTGGAGGAAGCAGGGGATTGGAAGATCCAGGATGTGAGGTGGTGCTCTCTCAACGTGCCATCCTCAACAACTACTGATATCTTGCCATCCATCTCCTCTAGGATAATCTCGCCCATCTTGTCTCTGAGCTAGTAAGGCAGAGTTAGCTAAGCTTCTTGATGGGACGTGGGATGTGGAAGTCCCCTCCTGAGTTGCAAGACTGCTGAGGTGAAGAGGTACTTACGTCGTGATGATATGCTTTATTGATAACTCTGATGAGTTGGGTAACAGTCATATCTTGAGGCCGTGTTGGAACATGAAGAGTACTTTGATTGACAAGCTCACCATACTCATTGTAAACCATTGAATCAGCATCCTGATCGACTGGTGGACTTGTAGAAGAGGAAGTTTTCGAACGTTCTTGGTTCGACGTTGACAATGCCGTCGATTGCTCAAGTTCCTCCGGTGTGACGATCTGTATCAAGGCAGGAGAGCTACCACAAGAAGAATCCCGAATTGCCGATCTCTTTGGCCGATTTGGTAGTTCGATGACAAAGGCATTCATCCTACCTCGGAAGTCTTGCTGCCCGTCGAACGTGACTGGGATGGAGAAGTAATCGTTGTCGAGGGAGAGCTTGTTCTTGGGTGTTGGAAGGAGGGTGTCAACTGAATCTGGAGAGTAGCAATCGCATGTCGGTGTTTTGGGCGATAGGATCGGGAAGGTAGGGTTACCTGGGGTGAGGACTCCAAAGGTGCCTGGCATTTTCGAAATTGTGGAGCTGACGGGTCAGGCTTTTGATGACATGTGGAAGAGGATGTATTGTATCAAGTAGGTTGGATCGAAAGAGAATGCTATTGTGCTCTTGGTTAGCAATTGGCACAAAAAACTTTGCTCAAGCGCGACCCGTAAACCTGGATGGTTGAGGTTCATGAATAGACGGGAGACGAGGACGAGGGAAGGACCTGAGTGACGAACCTGGCTAAGAAGGTTACACAATTCCTTGTATTCTGTCAACCATGAGCGTGAAGTTGGGAAGACTCCATCAAAGGGAGTTTGAGCTGTGTCTGTTTGTGAGGGTTTGTGGGCACCTAAGTATGTAGCAAGATGAGAAAAAAAAAATTGTTGAGACCTTGGTTGGTGACTTTGATAATCACAAACGGGAAAGAGCACCCAACTGAAAGTCGCCCACCAAATTTCAGCGCCAAACCACCAAGTTGATCTTTGCAGATCTTACAGATGGAAGAAAAGAGTAGAATATACTGCAAAAGGCAAGGAACAAGACCATTATATTTCTCCTTTGTTGGCAAGAAATGCCGTGTTGGCGCAAACCGCACCAGAAAGATGCAGGGACGGAGACTTGCATAGGTACCAGAAACATGACCACTCCTCCCCAACCCCGATTCTCAAAAACAAAACAGCACAAATCAACAGGAAGTTGTGATGAATTCATTGAAGTATTTGAAACCACCTAAAGTCTAGAAGCAAACCCTCCAACAGACTTCGAGTGCTTCAACAACGGCGCGCTAGCCAAAAGTCCCTCCTCGCCCACCGTCTTGAACACCAACTGGAAGTTCTCCGAAGCAGAGTGCAAATCAATCGCAGCTTGATTTGCATAACTAGATATCTCAAGATCAGAACATGCCGACTCGCGACAAAGTGGGATGGAATTGGTGGAGCCGGGGAAGCGCAAACCTCTCCAACATAATTATTTCTTCCACCTTGGTCTCGGAGTTGGTAGATCGAAGGATTTCGTATTGCAGAGTATCAGGTTCGTTCTTCTTAACATACTTGGCCAGATCTTCAAGTAATTCAATTGTCTGCGAACCAATTAGCAGGTGTTGGAGGGAGTAGATAGGGTGCCTCGGCTTACTCGGTCAATCTTCCCCTCATTTGGGACCAGGATAGCGACGAGATGAATGAGAGCCATTGCGATGATGTTTGATGATTGTGATGATTGTGTTAGTGATTGATGGGTAACTTGAGTTGCAAAGGAGATATGGGGGGGTCGGGGTATATATATATATAGGAATTCTCCAGGTGTAAAGTAAGCATCCCCGATCGGTCCGGGGATAATTATGGGGGTGGTGTTGAGGAATCAGGCGAGGACTCATCAACCTTTATTATCGGTCACCACATATATGTCAATTATCCTTCAGAGCCTCTCGGGAACATCTGGATGGTGTAGAGAATTGCAGATGCTCTAATTCCGCATCCAATCGACTTTGATTTATGGCGGAGTAGAGCTGGAGGTGTCGGCACCTCGGTAGTACAACCCCTTCGGGTAAGAAAAACCTTTCCGATTTGAGGCACAGGTTGCCACCTCTAGCATGCACTCTCTTCGAGTAAGAAAAGCCGTGCCGATTTGAGGCAGGCACCTACAGCCCCCTGTAGATCTACTGGCCAATCAGAGACACGAGCTTTTATACGTTGGAATATTTTATGTTTCAGAGAGTCCGAGAAACCAATGTTAAGGGAGGAATATAAGACGATATTGTCCAGTAAAAAGTAATCAAGAATTTCAATATCTGAGAATTTTCAGCCAGGCATTTCAGAGACCTAAGCATGAGATGATACTAAAGTCTTATAATACCTTGAAAATTTCAGTCACGTGGCTTTAAAAGAATGAGCATACGGCGCTTGTCATCAGCTGTACTTGAATGACACTGTACTAGTATCTTTCAAATAGTTAGCTAAGAATATATAAAGAAAATAAAATACAAAACGCATCTAGATTCTTCTCGTGCAAAATCACCGTTTTGAGTTCAAGTAGTCAACCGACATATTCAAAGCAAGTAGAAAAAATAAGATGACGATTGTCTCAAGCAATCCAAGAGAATTCAAACAATCGATGAACATCCGAAAACACCCTAAATAATCAAGAGTAACCAATCTCAGTTATGAATAACGACCGCATCGTGACTTCACAAACTAGTCTCAAGCCGAGGACACTTTTAATCGGGTGACTGAGCAGGACTTGGGACAAGAAAGCGAATTTGCTTAGGAGACGTGGACGCCGAATATATTGGACAAACCGTTTATGAGTGGCTGGTGTCGACGAAAGATCTCCGGGATATATAGGATGAAACCAAATCGTATGGCGCTTATATGTTATTAATGATGGCGGAAGGACATAAAGAAGACCTGGTAACGATTGAGCGGCTGGTGCGCGGTCCGGACTCTCGCCCTTTTTCAGTCCATGAGACTGAGCTATGGAATTTGAAACAACAGCGATGGAATGAAGTCGTTGAGAGGATGAGCTAGAATGCCAATATCAAGAGCCAAGCCCATACTAAAGAGCAGGATCAACGAATGTCACGATTTTTCAAAACATCCTCCCAGATAGAAGGTTGTCTTACGCTATCTATGCCTGTGACATCTGCCTCTTCATTTCATTATCCAAATATCATTTTTATATATTTTTTAATTCCTTTTAACGTGCTGTGTGAGTCTGAGACTAGAGTAGCACGGCTGGAGGGGTTTTCCTCCAGCAGGTAGACGAAGCTGTACTAAGTACATGGATAAGAAGGGGTTGTGGTGAATACAGTTGTTGGGTTGTTGGAAGCGTAGCTTCTGGTTTTGACAAAGGAAATAGGCAATTCTTGTTCTCCCCCTACTCTCCTATCCCCTCCCCTAATATACCTTCCTCCTTCTAGTGACCCAGTTGATAGCGGTTGTCCCACATCCCTTTCCCGGCCATTCCCACAGATGCGACTTTCCTCTACTCCTAGCCTTCCTCCACTTGTTGTTTTTACAGGTGTCGTACTAGGATAGGTTTAATCATGAATCCCCAAACCCTGATTGTAGTAATCGTGTGTATGTTCCCTGCGAAAGTATGGTTTGTGTTGCTGCCTCAAGGGTTCGTTAATTTTGTCGAGTATATAACCACCTCTTCCCCCCCTCCTGCTTCCTCGGCCTTCCCACAAATGTGTTCCGAAACTCGTATAGTAGGTAGGTAGGTGGATAGGTATGGCTGGATTGCTGATTTTCGAGTTGGAGCCTCGCAACGGGTATTGTCTTAAAGAGAGGATTTTTGCTTGTCGTTGTGGTGGCACCTCTGAAATGGTGATTCTTGGCGTGAAAACTCTGCCTCGGGATTGCCTCAACCCCAAAAACCCTCCAAACCACCCTTTCTGGACTGAATCTAGGCTCTGGGATAGTGTTACAAAGTGGCCTCGGGCACAGTGCGCAATTCCAGGTTCGTAGAGGGCACCACGTACAGGTGTTCAGCCATCGCCCACCTCTAGGTAGGACTCGTTCCTCACAAAATCCACAATCTTCATAGTAATGATTACTTTATTCTATGTACCTGTCTAAAATATATACAAATCAAAAATCCACCGTCTAAAAACTCCTACCTTCTAAAACACCCAAAGTCTAATAATTGTTCTACCATCTCAATACTCAAACTCGTAACAAAGAGGACCTCCTTGAATATTGGTCATGGAACCAATAGTGACATCGTCAACGAGAAGTCCATACATGGTCATAGTCACATCTGGAGTCATGGTAACCCATCCGGTTGCTGGCTCGGTGATGGTGGTGTTTCCTCCAACAAGGTTCAAACGATCGGCGGGCTTGAGCTGTTGCCATTGCCAGTAGAGACGATCGACATAGTTGTGGTGGAGGTAGAAGACTGGATCTCCTGGGGAAGCATCGACATCGGTCATCTGTTGAATTATTAGTATGGTGCTGAAAATGAAAGGGTTGAAGGCCGCGAAAAGGGTGGATAAGGAGGAAGACTTACAATACCACCAGTAGCTTGATGTCCAGCGATATGTGGTAGATAAGCCATGCACCCATAAAAGTCATCGAAAACCTCCTTCTCGTAACAGGACTCCACATTCGCTCTAGCACCATAACTCAGACCTTTGGTTTCATTGAACTTTCGGGCGAAGCAGTAACCCTCCTCGGTTGTTGTCAACAGAGGACCAACGTGAAGGGTACGGTTTGCGAAGGGACCAGTGGTAACGCAGTTGTCGACTGAACTGCCGTTCCCTCCAAAGTATTGGTCTTCCCACATGTCTGATTGGAAGAAGTTTCCTGACTCTGCGTCTATGGCTTCGTCCCACCATGGGAGAGTACCGGTGTAGTTGCATTCGTTTACGAGGGCATCTTCGTGGAGTTGGAGTTGCCATCTGTGCCATTGAAGGAATTGTCCCTATTTAAAATCATTAGTGTGTCATTCCAGATCCCAAACATATAAATTACTAAGTTTGGAGAAAAGAAACTTACAGTATAATGAATCACATCCCCCTCAGTCTGATTTGTCCCCTGCTGATGCGCAGCCTGGAAATCATCGAATCGAGTTAATGCACCTGGAAGTCCAGTTTGGGTGGGTAAACCCATAATGCAAACTTCTGCATTTACGAATGCCATTTTCTCCTCGTGAGTTAGGGATCTCCATTCCTTTCGTACTTTGACGTTTTCTGCTGTGCAGGTTCCGTTGAAGAATGTTTGAGAGGTGATGCTTTCTGCCAAGTAATGACCTGCTGCAGAAGTAGAATTTGTGATTGGAGATGTTGAGTTGGTGATTGGGTATGTGGAATTTGAGACTTCGGATGTTGATCCACAGGCATCTGGTGTTGGGATAGCTTGGGAGAAGGATGCTAACCCGAGGAGGATAGATAATGAAATCATCTTCTTGTTATTGAAATAACAAAACGAGGGTCTTGAAAAATGAAATCGAACTCGGTAGCGAAAGTGGCAAGTAAAAGATACTTGATGAGATAGAATTTTCAGAAAAGTGCATTGAGGACCCTATATATATGACAAGGCCAAGTCTAGCCATCCACATCGCCATCTTTGTCAATTCTCAACTCAAATTAGTGACGATCCATACCCTTAACAGGGTGAACCCAGCATTAGGCACGGTTGCAACCTCATCCACCGCCCCTCCACCCCGATGCGATACGGTGGAAACAAAATAGAGCTTGAGGGACCGAGAACCAGTTTATTACCGTCCAAATTACAGCAATCTATAAGCCTAAATTAAAGACGTCTGCCAGAAACGTGCGTGGACAAAGCTAGTTTGGAGGTTCAACCTTGAAATTCGGTGTCGCTTCCCGGCTCAACGCGAGGGAAATCGAACAAATAACAAGGCGGAGGGTTTATAAGACGGTACTAAAGTGCGTACGTGCTCACCTGAGGCTGTGTTGTACCGTGATTGTTGCTCAAAGATTAAGACGAGTTGACAGCTGTAAATGTTCAGGAGATTTTCGGAAAGAGAAGGTCGTCCACCAAAACTTGGTCTACAACACCAAAGATGAAAAACCATAAACGAAGAATCTGATTCACTTCAAAACACCTCGGTCCGTCCCGCATCTTTATTTCATTCCTCCCAATCATCTCCTCCCAAAATCTACTCGCATCGCCCTCAAGAAAAATGCAAATCTCCAATACCACGGCAAGCTTGCGATTGTCCACTTCTAGGTATCCCAAAAGTGTCAAAGAGTTTAACCCCTAATCTCATTTTCAGACGAATGAAGGAAGATAACGCGGAGAACCGCAAGGATGGACCTAGAAACGCGTATGGATGCGTCATCTGGATTCGGTTGGCTCGGAATTGTTTCCTGGTTTCAACAACCACGGCCAGGAACAAGTACGGTACCACCGAAAACTCTCTGGGTGCGCGCGGTTCCGTAGAAAAAGCTGGAGATATCCCACTTTACCTACGAACTTTGACGAGGCTGAGTTGAAAACATGACTTGTGGCAGAAAACTCATCGTCAAGCACTAGGAGCAAACAAACGAGAGAGAGAGAGAGAGAGAGAGAGAGAGAAGTCCTAAAATAGAAACAAACACCAAGTGGCAGCGAATGTTCAATCTCAGATGTCTTCAAATCCATTCTCTTTTACACGAATACAAACAATCAATCAACAAGATATCTTCAACAAATTGACGAAAAACTACCAACTACCCAAAATAGTTAACTCTAAATTCACTCGCCGGGTAAACTTCCCTTTCCTCTCCCGAAGTGGACATTTTGAGCCTCATCCACCATCACATCCACAATCCTTAAAAATCCGAAATACGTGCCGATCGCGAAACAAAATCTTGGAAGGTTATCTTCCTAGATCCATGATGACTCGGTAGAACTTGCAAAATTTCCAGCTCGGGCAAGACAGATCGGAGTTCATCCAAGTCATGCAAGTCAATCTAAAACAAAGAAAGCTTGGTACGATTTCTAGAAAATTGGAAAGGCACGTCATGGGTACTATATATTTCTTGGCGGGGACATATATGTGAAAGTAAAAGGTGTCAATTCTTTGTTCTAACCTTTGAGAACAATTAGAGAGAGAGATCATTGTTCATAAGATCTAGGAGAATCAGCTAAATTGCACCAAATTTTTGGGAGAATTGATTTATATTACCCTAGAAAAGTAGAGCAAGGAGGAAGATGGGTAGGCACGAGTCTAAATTATTTACTGCCGCTCTGATTGTCTACTGCGAGGCAGCTTTTGCTCAGACTCGTGACCAGACTCGCCACGTGATATATACGCTTCTTTAAAGTCCGAGATAGTTGCACCTGTAGTACAAGTAACCGCTTTAAACGTAGGATGAGAAGATAGTTTTATATATACTGTATAACGAAGAAAGCAATGCATATTTAGTATACGTTTCGCTAGAGTTCGCTCAGTGTACCAATCGGATAAATGTTATACCTTTCTAAGCTCCCTCGCGGTAGACAAAAAAAGTGGCGGGACATCAGAGGGCCCGTGCATAGCCACTGATGACGCAGTTCATTACCACCCAAAACAATAAAGTAAATAGACCTAAATAACAGCTATTCTACGTTCCAAT
>LLCD01000454.1:0-18694 GCA_001414355.1 Hymenoscyphus salicellus
TTTCTTCTCTTCTCTCTTCAGCTTAGAATCCTTGAATAGACAGTTCCACAGTGTCAACCTCACCACTCGTGATACCTGACGTAGTCGTGCATTCTTGCGCGGTCCATCAGCTGTGCGTGTCGTCACAGTCGAAGTCACCACGAAAGACAAACTCCTCCTACTCCTCCGGCTACAGATAGAGAAGAGCCCATCCAGTTGAAGTTTTAAATGTATTGATTTTCTGGACAGGAACAATACAACGATCGCTTGGGGCGATTATTTACTTGTTTTTCATAGTGCGGCTGCTAATTTGGCATTGTTCTCCGTGGGTATTTCTGGAGGATATAATGATTTTACGACGTATGATGTATGAATTTGGTGATACGAGGATACAGTCTGCTTGTGGGGTCTGAAGATTCAGCATGGGAAGTGATGGTGGATTCACTATTCGTTGCTGGGCGTTTTTGTGAGGGAAACCACTATGAATGTCTAAAATAGTTGCCGATGAGAACCTGCACACAAGAAAAGAGCATCATGGGATGGATGTGAGATTTGATTGATTCGGAATAATTAAAATCAAAGATTGCCTATTGATAACGATATAGTTTCCTTTGAAGTTGGATGCGCTTCATAAAAACACTGGCCTGAAAACCCGGAACAGACGACTTCGATTGTTCTTTGACTCTAGATCAAGAATGAGTTGGGGCAACGGGAACACGTGTTGCCGTTACTTTTACTGTTTACTAACTGCCTGAGCTTCCTAAACAGGTAAAGCGCCTCCAACTTATTCAGTGAAATGTCCCCTTCCCCCCCCCCAGGACCTCAAGCATTTTGACGCAAACCGCCCAATTGGGAAACTCCTTAATTAAGTGAGTATTGTATGAGTTATTTGTTGCACATCGCACTTTGTCGTAAACCGCCTAATTGGGAAAGGTGTACTTGAGAAGTTGAATTGAATGTTGCGATATCGCTCGTTTAGGAAATTCCAACTTCAAGTGAATAAATCAAGAGTTATTTGTTGCACATCGCAGTTCGTTGCAAAGTCCCTAATCAGATTAGAGTGAGATTACGAAACAGGGGAGGTAAGTGAATGAAAGTTTAAGTTCGTTACTGTTGATGTATTTTGAGGCAGTACAATTTGATAGTAAAAGTGGTGCGACTTAACCCTGAGCTCCGTCACAACAAGTCGAAATAACTAAGTCTTATAAGAACTACCTACTGATATAGTTAGTACCTCTGCTTCATTTTACATTTTCTATTTCGCGAGGGGGTCCAACTTTTCCTTTTTGAGTATCTTCACTCTTATAGACAGATAGTTTCTAGAATTGACCTCGCTTGAGACTAGCTACTAATGCACTCCCTCCATCATACACATATATCCTCCCCAAATTCGCCTACCATTCCTGATATAGTAATTTCCCTTGTTACACGAAAGGTTAACACAACCTTCGACCATTGACCGTCCCAAACAGGTAATAATTCTCCACAAAATATCAAACCCAACTTCATAGGTCTAAAACTCCATCTGCCAGGTTCCACGGGCTCCAATGACTTTGCTAAACCACTCATATACGCAGTTCATAGTTTTCGAATGATCATTTTAAAAATGAATACAGATCAAAGGTCCAAGAGAAATAAGTTTTTTCTATTTCGTCACCAGAATTCTTCAGCCATTACTAACCTCCACTTTGGTCTCCTCTATCTCAGCAGCCTTGTCATCTTTCTCATCCTTTACTCTTTTTGCCTCTGCCTCCTCGTAGCCCTCTACCACCATATCCGCCAACCCAAGATCTTCTTCCTCCTCCTCAGTTCTATCATACTCCACCTCCTCAATCTGCGGATCCTTCTCCGGCAAGAACAAATTCTGAACATAACTCCCGGCAAGCGGATCCGCAAGAATAACAGTAAACTTCCTCTCTCCCCTAATAGCCTCATCAATCCCATCAAAGAACTTCTTCCAATTGGCCTTCGTCTCCGACGGCAAAGAATCGCCCCCAGTCCCACTATCATCCCCAATATCAAAGATCTGCGCCTTCAAATCATCACGGATATTTGTTAACAATCCTTCGACGGTTGTGAATCTCCCACCAAGAGTTCCTGGGTTAACAGAGAGAGATAATTCTGGACATTCGAGAGCGCAGGACTCAGATTTCAGGATATCTCTCGCTAAATCGGTGGAATTCTCCACTTTGAGCGTGATTTTCTTTCCTTTTGCGGGGATGGCTCCGCCGGTTTTGACTTCATTTGAGCGGTAGCCGCAGAGTTCGCAGACGGTGCTCATGATGATTACTTGTTTGAAATGAGGGATTTCTACCATCTTCATGTGTGTAACGCAGTGGCGTGCGCATCCTGGACATGCGGCTGGGAAGGAGTAAACCTCGTTTACTACCACGTCGTCGTCTTCGAAAGTCGATAATGATGGTTGTCCAACAACGTGGGGTTTGACTTCGGTTTCATCCTTGTTCTCGTCCTCGTCTTGACCTCCCAAACCGAGTTCTTCGTTTTGCTCGGGTGTACGTGCGTATTCGACTTTATTCCATTTTCCCACCCCATCCTTTTGATCTGGTTCGATCCATGAGTTACCTGCTGGATCATCGAGCGAAACTCTGAATGGGAAACTCTCTCCAGAAATCATTTTCCTTCCCTTGGCAAGGATTTCTTCAATTTTTGCGTAGACCTCTGGAACCTGCTCTTTCCTCTGCGGCTGTTGCATTTCTAAATCTTCCATTATCATAGATAACAATCCTTCCACATTTGTCATCTGCCCTCGTCCAGCCGGAACTTCAATATCAAGCTCGATGAATTTCGCAACGCAGGTATCGGATTTCACAATCGAACGCGCGAAGTCCTCGGGCGTGGTAAGACGAAGTTCGAATCGTGATCCTTTCTGCTGGATTTCGCCCGCAGATTGGATTTGTGAATTTTTAAAGTTGCAGTGCGGACAGTAGAAGGACATGATTATGATTTCGCGGAAGAAGGGGATTCGAGTGAGGAGGAGTCTGGTAATGCCCTGTTTTAAACATATTAGTATTGTCGCATTCACGAGATATTTGAGAACATACATTTTCTCGACAGTTCATACACAGACTTTCAATCTCATCAACGATTCTCTGGTCCTCCTGTGGTTGTTCTGTATGTGTTGAGTCAACGCCATTAGCAGCCGTTTCGTGACTGGAAAGCTTCTCAGCTTTATTTCCGATGCTGTCGAAAGTGTTGTCGACGGCCTTGCCATCTGGCTTTCGCTCTGCTGCAGAGTCGCTAGCCATCTTGTAAAATTATTTGTTTATTGTGACTCGGTGTTGATCGAAGATTTGGATGGTGGGAATGACGATGGCGGGGTTATTTTCAAAGAGATTTTGCGATAAGATAAGGCTCTATTTACACACCCTTTAAATAGCCCGCAATTTTGCATAGACAGGGGTGTATATTTATCAAAGATGCTAAACAATAAGTTCTGGATCTTTCTGGTGCCTTCGTCGTTTTGAACGGAACCATGTCCGAGTCTGATAGAAACGTTTTTGATGGGCAAAAAAAGGATTACTGTCGTTGCTCTAACTTTCAATCCGCTTGGAAAATTGAAGCTTGAATTAGTCAATTATCCTGGGTTAACTTTCTAGGTAAATGTCTCTAAGTTGGAACGAGCAGGTGGTACGAAACTGAAGTATGTGAGGAAACAGCACCGAATAACAGAATTGACAATTTCAATCTATGAACAATAACATCTCGGCTACTCTATATATCCTAGACCTTTACGCATGCCATGGAGCACCTCATGATGACTTGTCTCCTTCACCAGCAAGGCTATATACTGTCACCAACCCACTCAGGAGAACAATAGCGAAAATGAATGAAATAATGAAACTATTCACAATTAGTTCAGTTGATGGCACCTACCTGAATCCACTCACTTACATCATTTTGTTTCTGTTTCTTTGCCTGCAATCTTGACCCTCGAGATACTCGACAACATCATCCTCTTCATACTCGGACCGACGAAGTGGTTGATGTTCCTGGTCTCGAAGACCTATAACTCGGGTGGCATTCTTTACAATGCGCGCTGACTTGGCTAAACAAGTCTTCTTGACAGTGTCGTACCTGTGTTGAATCTCGTGGGACGCCTCCTGTTGGAAATCTTTGAGTAGATTGGCGTTCTTGCCGACCTGTGCCTCGGCAGCAAGCCTGGCCTTTTTAATCTCTTCCGAAATTTCAGGTGCGGAAACCATATTTTGCTGTTGTTTCTGGTCATTCCCACCACTCTCGGAGTGTATGGATCGATTGGCATTTTTCACCACCCGACCCTTGGTAGCCAGTACAGTCTTTTTCGAGTGCTCCATTGGGTCGGATTGAGAGTCTTCTTCACGATCAAGATCCGAGATATCCAGGGGAATCGCAATCTGGTTTGCCGCTCTGGCAGCTTCAGCAGCACCTTGTAATTCGACGTTTTTCTGACAAGCGGGAAAATTCTTGTTGGAGCCATGCTTGTGTTTGTGCTTTTCCTTCTTTGATGATTTCGGAAGAAGAGGGGTCGTCAGAGTTGGTTGTTCCTTAGCCTGTGCTTCTAAGGTTTTGTTGACATTGTGTGGGGGAGTGCTGTTTCCCATTGGAACCTCGAGCCTTGCACGGTAGTTAACCTCAGGTGGTGGGATCTTTTTTGAGGACTTTGGCTTCGAGGATCTTGAATTCGTTCCCGAGGACTGGAAAATGGTAAGAAAGTGTACTTTGAATGGAGAGCATGGTTCTTACAGTAAGGGTGAAAGGGCCGACGTGTGAAGTGATCTGGCTGGTCATGCATGAGGATTCAGTTGGCTGTGATGCTTCGGAGTCGACTTCTGGTCGTGATATGGGGTCTGGTTTCAAACTCTCAGGTGAGGGTCGACGGTGTTTCTTTCTACGTCAGGGATCTGGCTGGATTTCTCTGTAGATCTTTGGAACGGGTAGAGGTTTCTAGGACCGCATCGAAAATTGCACCACTCTTTTTGACCGTCGTCGCACTGGTGTGGAGGACAGCGAGTTGATCGTGGCCGCCAAGTGCTCATTACTTTGCCATAAAATCCAACAGATTCAGTCCGAATCCAGAGCTTGCTCCCTGAGAAGCCTTTTGTTTTGCAAGTAGAGCTTGAAGTCCGCCTTGTTTCCTGCTCTTCGCCCGTTTCTTGCTATTGGAATTCGCCGACGATGTTTCCGCCGCAGAGGGATGTGTTTTCGATTGTGGGGTTGAGGATGATATAGTGGTAGAAATATGCGTCTGGATTGAGGATTTCGATGTAGGTTTGTGCCGTTGTTGCGTGGTAAGAATAGGATGTCGAGTGATTCTGTGACAGCTCTGGCACTTGAAGGAAATCGACTTGTTCTTGGGGGCATTGCCATCGCTCTTTCCCCTTTTGCAACGACGAGGATTAGAGGGTTCCATCATAGTTTTCCAACCCAGAATCATTATTGTGCCACAGCCCCCGCAGGCTTTTCCGTTCTTTACGGGTTTGTGGAGGTCTGTGGCATTGAATAGAAGAGAATTGTGTTGGAGCATGATGTGCTTCGAGGTTTCGGATGCTGTTGGCGCGAGGAGATGTGCAGCTTCATCCAAATATTTCAGACGCGCAGATAGTTCGGGAGACGCCATGTCTCCTTTTATTGGAACTCAATCGTTGATGTTTCAGATGATCGGACGCGATGAAGTTGGTTGTATTACAAAATAGGCGGGGTGATTTTTATGGCACCGTGCCTGGTGGAAAATTAAAGCAGCAGTATATAGGTACTTTTCCCACGCTTCCATTGATCCCTACAGCACAATTCATAGCGGTACCCAGGCAATTGAAATAATCGAACTCCATTATGCTATGGTAAGTTACTTGAGTTGCTCTACATTGTTGAAATAAAAAAAGAGAGCAGGCACGATTTGATTCACTTTTTGCTTGCGCCGGATGGACCTCGGTACTGCAGCTCCTTGCCCTGTCAAAAATCCAAAGGCGCCCTCAGAAAACCATTATCCTCCCTTCTCAGAACCAGCTTGTTTTGATACTTTCAGGAATCTCGGACAGCTTCTCAAAATATCTGAAAGTGGTGGTTTTCTCTTCTTAAAAAGCTCTTTCAACGACTCGACTCGATGTCCAACCCCGTGCTTGTGGAGGGGCAAGGCCTCCGGGTTGCTGTTGAAGGATGTGTGAGTTGAGAAATGACTTGGTTTAGATGACTGGGATTGTGTTGATCTCCTCATTATTGGCGGAGACTTCCAGGTACGCCTCCGTGGGATTGCACATCAGAACTTCAAACTAATATTTGCAGGCTGTTCGAAATGCTGCTGATTTGACAGTGATGTCATGTCCAGTCAAATATCGAGCTATTGGAGACTTTTACAGATATTACAATGGCACGGCCGTTGCTCCATATCTTACAATATTTGTTGGAGGCAACCATGAGGCCAGTAGTCATCTTTGGGAACTCTACTATGGAGGTTGGGTAGCACCCAACATCTACTATATGGGAGCAGCCAGTGTTGTTCGAGTGAATGGTGTTCGAATCGCTGGTATGTCTGGAATCTGGAAAGGATATAATTACAACAAACACCATCACGAGCGACTACCTTATATCCAAGACGACGTCAAGTCCATTTATCACGTTCGGGAAATCGATATCAGAAAACTGCTCCAGCTACAATCTCAGATTGATATCGGGATTAGCCACGACTGGCCGAGAGCAATTGAGAAACACGGCAATTCAAAGAGCTTGTGGAAAATGAAACCCGACTTCCAGCAAGAATCAAAAGATGGAACCTTGGGCAACCAAGCTGCAAGACATGTTATGGATCGTCTTCGGCCTCCATATTGGTTTGCCGCTCACTTGCACTGCAAATACGCAGCCACCAAAATCTACGAGGACAAAGTTGACGAGGCCAAGTCCAGAAACGGAACAATACCCGTTGCTACATCGAAACCCGACCCAAGAGTGGCCCCAACTGTCCCAGTTGCTCACAATGATGATGAGATTGATCTTGATATGGATGAAGACGATGTAGCGCCACAAAAGCCCGTTACATCGAATGGAGCTGCCACTGTCACCAAAAATCAAGATGAAATTGACTTGGATGACGAGGACGATGAAGAATCGACAAGCAAACCACCACAAACCCTTCCTACCTCAACTGTTACTCCGCCTGTCACGAATCAAGATGAAATAAATTTGGATGATGAAGAGGACTCGACAGTCAAGCCACCAGCGACTTCCACTGTTCCAGCCGACCTTCGCGCACAGCTTCCTGCGGCATTTGCTCGACCTACCCCTCATCGAAGAACGCAACCAGGACTTCCTTCCCCTCCTGGAGTTACGAATAAAACCGTTAGATTTCTAGCATTAGACAAATGCTTGCCCGGTCGCAAATTTCTTCAATTACTCGAAGTACCATCTCACAATGCTTCTACTGTTGAGGCTCCAACCCCTGAACAAACACCTAGACCTAAACCGCAATTTGAATACGACCCTGAGTGGTTGGCCATCACCCGGGTGTTTGCTCCGGACCTCGTTCTCGGGAATAAGTTAGCACCCACAAAACACGACTTGGGCGAGGAACATTATCGTCCACTCATAGCAAAAGAGCAAGAATGGGTAACGGAAAACATTGTCAAGAAAGACAAGTTAGAGATCCCGGAGAATTTTGTTATTACAGCGCCTATTTTCCAGGAGGGCATGCCAGAGATTATTGAAGAAAGCCCGGCCGAGTACAACAACCCACAGATGCAGACATTTTGCGACCTTGTGGGAATTGAGAACAAATTCTTTACGACGGAGGAAGAGAAGGCTGAAAGATTTAGAAACGGGCCTGCACCAGGAGAAAGTCGAGGAGGTGGAAGAGGTGGTGGAAAGGGGGGCGGGAGAGGGAGAGGCGGACGGGGTGGTGGGAACAGAGGAGGTCGAGGACGTGGACGTGGACGAGGAGGACGATGGTGAAGCATTTCCTCCTCTCTTCTTTCTTTTTCGAAGATACCCTGGTTGCGCATAGCAGCTCTTCACAATTGATGTTGCATTTCCAAACAGAGTTCCCAATCACCCGAACGGCTTCAAAGTTCAAACTTAGGTGATAATCCCCACTTACCCCACATTTGTATCATCGAACCCAGCTAAACGCCTTCTCGTTTAATAGCATGATGGCTACACTTTTGCTTTTTCCAAGCCGTTCTTGCAATGAACAGGCGAACAGGCGAACAAGCGAACAGGCGAAGAGCCAAAGTCCGGTCCGAACTGTTTGATGGCGGGTTGTATTCGGTATGTTGCAACCTTAGCTGTCATCCCTGTGGTTGAAGGGACTCCCCCGCCTTAGTGATGTCACCTGCGTGCGTTTGAGACGGTGAGCCCAAGGGAAAATCGCTTGGTAAGTACTCCCCTTGATTCTCTCCTCTTGACACTCTCCTCTTGACACTTTTTAATTGCCTCCTCCGTAAATGCATTTCGGTCTTCTCTAACACAAGTATCCGCCAGCCTCTAGTCAGATGACTATCATTTCCACCGTCAATTTCATACTAGCCGTTATTCCGACGATGCTGTGGGACTCGGTGAGAGTTGGTGTGAACCTGTACCTGCTGATCCGCTATAAAAGCGGTGTGTGTGGGTAGTCAGGGATGACGAGATTGGTGATCACAAGTGAAACTCCCAAAATAACTTCATCAATTGTAAATTCATATTCACCACACATTTAATGCACTCGGCCCATTTGAAGGCAAGCACGCTTTCAATTCTGCATCATTTATAGGACCGGAATAAGCAGCAACTGTGATCGACACGGCCACTCGCTTTCTTGCACTTTGTCACAGCCAATCTGCTCACTTGCTTGAGACCGGCAGAAAATCCTGACCTATCGCGCGTCGGCCTGGCTCCACGCTCCGCCTGCACAACTATTGATAGAGCAGACAGCACTCTTTCTTTCACCAACTTACAGAGACAACAATATACAACAAATTACCCCCGCCCTGCACCTATACCTGCCATCCCTTCCTCCTCTTCACCGTCAACAAAAAACAACACTCTGAATGGCTACCTCGGGCGACGATTTATTCGATCAGAGCTGCTCCATTTCTTTCTTTCAGTTACCCTACTAGCATACGCATCCCGGGTCACATATTTTGCAGCGATTTCTCTGCGAGATCAATTACCTACCACAAGCATCCACCCGTCTGGACGTTACGAGGGAACATATAAACTTGAATCCTCCTCTCCGGTAAAAGGAGAAGCCCTCCATTGAAACAGGAACAATGAAGTTCGGCCGGAAGTACGTACTCGTTATACTTTTTCTGCCACGCGGAAGAAAGATATGCTAACCTTTTCTCTGCAGTTTGCCCCGAAACCAGGTGCCGGAATGGTCTTCCTCATATATCAATTATAAGGGTTTGAAGAAACTCATCAAGGCCGCTGCTGCCACCTATAAACTGGGCAAAGATGTCGACCTTACTGGTGAGGAACCACAACTACAAAATCGGATAACACGGATAAAGCTAACATGGAAGCAGGAATCCTTTTCTCTTTAGACCGAAATCTCGAAGACGTCGACACATTCTATAACAAGAAGTTCGCAGATGCCTCCCGACGATTGAAACTCCTGCAAGAGCGCCATGGCTCGTCGAAACAAAGCCTGCAGGAACTGGACCGAAATGAAATTGAAGAGCTCATGGGGGCTTTGTTGGAACTACGGGGCCAACTGCGAAAATTACAATGGTTCGGCGAAGTCAATAGACGGGGCTTTATGAAGATTACCAAGAAGTTGGATAAGAAGGTCCCCAACGTTTGCGCCCAGCACACGTACATCACCTCCAAGGTGGACCCAAAAGCTTTCGCAACGAACAATGCGCTCTCTCAGTCCATGAAGCAAATAAACGAGTGGCTCGAGATATTGGGAGAAGCCAAGGGCAAGGACGACGCTGCTGCCGTAATGGTCCCAGCTGCCCACTCAATCAAGCGCGTCTCATCACGCTCTATTGTCAATCTTCCTAATGGTCTTTTGGACACAGTAGACCAAGCAATTAGGAATGATGATGTTCCAATTCTCAAGGAGGCTCTCGCTGAGTCCAATTTGGAGACTGGCGATCCTGGCATGCAGAAATTGTTGGTCAATCTGCTCCAGAGAGCCATTTCCTGCCGGTCAAAAAAGGCTATAGATTACCTTCTCAAGGATATCACCACCCTCGAAGAAAAGGACGACATCAACCATCGCAATATTCTTCATCGTTTGGTCATTTCCATTGGCCGAGCAAAATCCGGTACTCAGATCACCCCGGAAATCCAAGCTGACTCGGAAAGCATGCGCTTTTTAACTCCTGCAACATCTCCCCCACTTGGTCCTGAGCGCCGTCAGATGAAAGAGTCTTCTTTGCTTAGCATTGAAGACCCATCAGTCAATCTTCTCGTTCATCTCCTGGATATATTGCAACCTGGTCAGCGAGTCTCTTTGATGTCCAAGGACAACTACGGGCGTTTTCCTCTGCACTATGCAGCACAATTTGGTTTTGTCGTTGTGTGCGAAGTGGTAATGAAATACATGCAAGAATGGGGTCAGTTCAATGTTGAGAATGGCATTGATGCTCCAGAATGGCAGGACAATGAAGGCCTCGCTCCTTTACATCTCAGCGTTATTGGAGGGCATCCTCTTACAACTGCTGCCCTTCTCAAAGCAGAGAACTGGCAAGGTCTCAATGACCAGAAAGCAGCGATGCGAAGAGACATCTCCAAGTCTAGCGCTGTTTTAGCTCTCGCTACGAAATCCAACTTCACTCACATTGTGAAGCTCCTAGTCGATGCTGGGGTTGATATCAACTGGCAGGATGCTACAGGCGAAACTGCCTTGCACATTGCTGCTCGTTTTGGGCATGATGAGTGTGCGAAAGCTTTGATCCAGGGCACCACCTGCCAAAAAGCCGATGTGGAGCTGGCTGAGAATTCCTTCTCATGGACCCCTTTACACGTTGCGGCCGTTGATGGGCATCTGTCGATAGTGGAGCTTCTCATCACATATGGTGCGGATATTAAGAAGCATGACGCATCCGGCTGGACTGCGAGAGAACACGCTGCCCTGAGAGGTCATTTGGACATCGCTGATAAGCTCTTGCAAGCTTGGCTAGAAAAGGCAAGCACAGGTTCAGAGGACTCAACCAAGACGAGTAATTCCTCGGCTCCCGGTATTTCATCATTGGATGCCCTACGCTCGCAGAGTTCAAATGGTGTTGTAAAGGCCACTGAACCAGTAAAATCCTTTGGCCATCGGTATCTCACCAATGAGAGCATGGTCCTCGTCAGCCTGGGTTCCATGGACATGAGAAAGGATATTCCCGCCGTAAAGCTTGATCGGATACCTATCGCCGAGGCGCACTCCACACAATTAGATACTGCGTTGTCTGTTGTGGTAACGGCTAGTGGAGCACAAGGTGAACCAACGATTATCGACCTCCCAGTTCAAGAAAATATTTCTACTGAACCAATGGTTTTCTCCACGACTGATGTGTCGAGAGTCAAACTGTATTTCGACATTGTCCCAACTTATGCGGGAAGCCAGGAGCATAAAGTCGGACGTGGCGTTGCCATTTTGTCGAGTATCAAGCAAGCCATTGGGTTGAAGCGGATGAATTTGCAAGGAGATGTGAGTGTTCCAATCATGGATACCAATTTGGAAGTCATTGGTTGTGTGAACTTCAACTTCCTCGTCATCACGCCCTTCTCTCACCCAAACATGGGAGTTACAGCCAAGCATACATATTGGAAGGAAATGTCCTCAACCATGGTTATTGGCCATCGAGGCCTTGGAAAAAACATCACGAGTAACAAGTCACTGCAGCTCGGAGAAAATACCCTTCAGTCATTCATCGCCGCCGCAAATTTGGGTGCCAATTATGTCGAATTCGATGTACAGCTCACCAAAGATCATGTTCCAGTCATCTACCATGATTTCTTGGTCAGTGAGACAGGAATCGATGCACCTGTCCATACCTTGACACTCGAACAATTCCTCCACGTTAACGACAATACACCTCGGCCATCCCGTCCTCCAACCCCACCAAGAGATAAGGGGCAAAAGGAGGGCCCTCAATTCAATGTTGTCCGAGGCTCAGACCGTCAGCGATCCTTGTCTTTGGGTCATGTCTTACCTGATTCGGAGATGGCTGAGAGAATGAAGCATACCCGCGACTTCAAGAAGAAGGGCTACAAAGCCAACTCGCGTGGAAACTTCATTCAGGCCCCTTTCACTACGCTCGAAGAGATGTTCCTCAAACTCCCCGAAAACGTTGGTTTCAACGTTGAGATGAAATATCCTATGTTACACGAGTCGGAAGAACAGGAGATGGACACTTATGCTGTGGAACTCAACAGCTTCGTAGATACTGTTCTGACGAAAGTCTACGACTTGGGCAAGAAGCGGAAGATCATTTTCAGCAGCTTCAATCCTGATATTTGTCTTCTTTTGAGCTTTAAGCAGCCGAATATTCCAGTTCTGTTTCTGACGGATGCGGGGTGTTGCGAGGTGGGCGATATTCGAGCTAGTAGTCTCCAGGAGGCTATTCGGTTTGCGAGTCGCTGGAATTTACTGGGGATTGTGAGTGCTGCTGAGCCGCTTTGCAATAGTCCAAGGCTGGTGAGGGTTGTGAAGGAGAGTGGGTTGGTTTGTGTGAGTTATGGGACGCTCAATAATGATCCTGTGAAGGTCCAGGTATGTATATTTCTTTTGATATGATTTTGGGTTTGGATGAAATCTAATTGGTGGATAGGAACAAGTTAATGAGGGTATCGATGCTGTTATTGTTGATAGTGTTCTCAAGATTCGAAATGGGCTCACGAAGAATACAAAGCCGGTGGATGTTCTAGCGCAGCCGGGGACTAATCTTAAGGAAACTCTTACCGATGGCGTGAAGGGGGCAGTTCTTGTTTGAGTGGTGTTCCTTGGGGATGTAAAATTTTCGAAGTTGGTGTGATGTTGTTGTTGTTGTTGTTGTTGTTGTTTTGTTGTGCGCACTGATTGGGGTGGACCAAAAAAAGAGCATATTTGGTTATCAACAAACGATCATTAGGAGTTCGTGGTGTTGTGGTGTTGCTGGGATGGAAGTCTGTTCGGGGGCTACAGAGGTCACCACGAAAAATTGCCCTTTCTCGTTACGTGGGAGGGTGTTATGGCATTGACTGGACTGTGGGATTTCTCCTTTATTCTTCTTCGTCTGCCTTGTCTTGTTAGATAGGTACTCTTCTATACCCTAAAATACCGGCATGGTATTTCGTTTGAGGCGGGGATGATCGATGGACTCTTTTTTTTCCTTTCCCTTTTCCTTGACTTAAAGTGTCGACTGCTCGTGGCTTGAGCTTGTCTTCGACGGCTGATTGAAGCTCGTCTTCGTCCCTTCCCCCATAACTACCTTGCTTGTGAGTAGGTATCTTGTTTTGAAATGGTTACTAACTTTCGAAAAAGCCTAGGTAAAAAATTCCCAGATGGCCGGGAGTGCCCTTTCTTACTTACTTCTCTCGCTCTTAGTAAAGGTAATGAGTGCTACTAACACCATAGATGTGACTATGTGGGCTGAGTAAAGTTACTTCTGTCTTGTACACATTTTCTCCCCCTTGAGATGGTCCCACACGTATATCTTACAATGGGCTTCTTAGCGGGGTGACTGGAAGAAGAAAAACAGTAACGTGCCGAACCCCCAGTAACGTAGTGCCACTTCTCCCCGCGATGATGATACGGTTTGTGGTGCATTGGTTGGGATTAACTTATACTTGAGCCTTTAGGCCTTTGCGTTTTCCTCTTTTAAGATTTTTCAAGAGATATGAATGCGGTGAAGGGAATCAATATCGGGTTTCCTTGCTCGCCGTCGTTAAGTCCACACCTTTGTTTGCTCCTTGAGGGAGACTTTGAAACTTCGGAATATGGGGACCCACCTTCTCAAATGTCGTTCTATTTTTTTTTACCCGCGAGTGTACAGCTGAAGACCCCATATGATTTGCAGAGAGGTACTCGTTATAAATAATCGCTCGATGGGGAGAAACCCGCGAGGGAGGAAAAATAGGCGAGGGACAGTTCTCAGATGGCGTAAACAAGCACGACCAGCTTACTCAAAATTGATTTCGAAACTCGCTTCACGGATAAAGATGGACGATGGGCTTGTCGCTTGTCGCTTGTGGTGGGGGTTAGTTACGATAGGCTCATACATGAGCATCCTACTATTTCCTGCCAATCAAGCAGCTTTTTTTTATTTATCAGTGGACAAAGGAGAAAGTATGTATCGGCTTTTAGCTTTAACTTAGCAATCATGGAATTTCACTATTTGCTGCTTCGGACTTTTTGGTGATTGGTAATCGGTGGTATTGTTCTTCCGACTCCGCGGTGCTCCGCGGATGGACTTGATCTCCACTATTGATCCTATTGAGAGTGGATATTTAGGTGACTTCTATAAGAAAGGCTGTTGAGGATGATCCCTTTTTATTAAATAGTGATCTTGTAATCGTTCTTCTCTTTGCACTTCTTCAACACCGAACGAACTCGCTTAAAAACCATCATGTCAAAACTCATAGTTATAACTGGAATCACGGGTATCCAGGTAGCTCTCCTCTCACAAGCCCATCACTTTCAGCTGGAATAATACTAACTCGAACCAGGGCTCCTCAGTAGCAAACACCTTCCTCGCCCTCCCCGACTGGCGCATCCGAGGCATCACCCGCAACCCCTCAAGCGAAGCCGCCCAAGCCTTCAGCAAAAAAGGAGTGGAAATTGTGAAAGCCGATCTTGACGAAAAGGCCTCACTCATCCCGGCTTTCAAAGACGCAACAGTCATTTTCTCAAACACGGATTACTTCCAGAACTTCTTCGGCTTCATAGCCAAGGGAGATTCGCCTTCGGGACAAACCCCTGAGCAACAAGCATACGATGCGGAGATCGTGCAAGGTGTTAATATCGCCGAAGTCGCGGCTTCACCGGAGGTTCTGCAAACGTTGGAGAGGTTCGTGGTTAGTACGCTGAGTGATGCAAGTAAATGGAGTGGAGGGAAGTGGAAGACGGTTTGGCATTATGATTGTAAAGCCGTTGTCATATCTACCATTCATGAGAAATACCCGGACCTAGCATCACGCATGTCCCTTCTGCAGATGGGCCATTATGTGACGAATTGGAAGGCTTTTGCTCGTATGGCGCCGCTGAAACAGGTGGATGGGAGTTTTTTACTCTTGAGACCTACGAGTCCCGAGACGAAGTATGAGTTTGTGGATGCGGAGAGGGATACTGGGATTTTTGTTAAGGCTTTGCTTGAGGTGCCTGCTGGGAAACATTTGTTGGGTGTTGGGGAGAGTTTGACTATGCCTGAGTGGGTGGAGACTTGGGGACGGGTGAATGATGTTATGTCTGGCTTTAAGCAATTGAGTCGAGAGGAGTTTTTCGAGGGGGTTCCTGCGCCGCTTGAAAGAGAACTTGGGGATGCTTGGGCGTTTGCGGAGGATTTTGGACATTATGGGGGGGATCCTGAGGTGGTGAGACCTGAAGAGGTGAGTTTGAATTCTCGGCGAGGTAGGGATATTTGCTAATTTGGCTTTGTAGATTGGGGTTGAGGTTCCAGTTACTAGTATGGAGGAGTATATCAGAAATGAGGATTGGTCGGAAGTTTTAAATTCAACTGCGAGTCCTGCTGTATAAACTCAAGTTTGCGAGATTCTTGTGGGCAAAGCAAAGCGCATTTTGGGAGCTGCTTGCAATTCAATCTTAATTCTGACGTCAGAAGTTTAGAAACAGAGTTTTTATTGTTCCATAGGTTGGCTGATGATAGTTTTGGATCGGAAAATGTGATACATAATTTCCCTGCTTCTGGTGGCATAGGTAGAAAGGATGTCATGGCTTGGAAATTGAGGTTGGATCGAGGCAGCCGCTTGGGTTTGAAGATTAGGGCCCGCCTCGGATGAGTTTTGTTGGGATGGGATTTTAACTTCATATGCTTCGCTCGAAATAGGTTGGGACGAGAAAGCGGCCTGGGTTTGAATATTGATGAAGACCTTCGCGTGGGGGGAGATTTGGGATACTGGTTCGCTTTCATGCGATCCGTTGGATATTTCGTGCATATTGTCCCTTTGAAGTTGAAGAAGTTGAAGAACCAAAACCTTCTTCTCTTGAAAAGTGATCCCGTTAAATCCTAATATTAAGGGAATAACTCGGAAGACATGACCAGGTTGTCTATAATTACGACCTCGTTTTTGATACCCGAATGCAATGCTTGCCTTGAACAATCGTTGAATTTCTTACTATCGGAGTCAGTGGCAGAAAACCAAATCACATCATCACGGCTAGTATTATTTTGTGTAGTTTCACATACACCCCTGAAATGAATACACCTTCACTGAAGCCTACGAAAAGGCAGTTTCCTTCTCTATCGGCGCAACTGAAATGGTTTCGAGCCTTGGAAATTGGGAGGAAGCCACTTGGGTTTGAATATTAGGAACCTTGGAGTGGTTGTGTTGGTTTTCCAGTCGATTTTGATCTTGCTCCCCCCATTTATTGACATTATCGTTGGGGGGCTGAGGAGGATTATGTTTAGCCATTTTATTGAATTGAATAAAAGAGTTTAGTGAAACACTCATTGATGTGAAACAATCTACTTCTAATCTGGCATGTACTGCTTTCCGCTAACCTTAGATTAGTGTTTGGGGAGTTCGATTCATTATTCTGCGGTTTTGGGACAGTTTTGAATTGTGCCTTGAAAATACACTGAGCTCTACTTCCTCTCCAAGCCTTCACAGCATCTGTCTGCCTCCGGGTCTCCATCGAATAGCAGATCACGTCTCGAAATTCGCCTCTCTTGCCACCTGCTCCTCAGCTTTCCGAGCAAAGTTGACAACCAAGTTCTTCTTATGTTCGTAATCCGTATTCTTCGAATATTCAGGCTCATTTCGGAGTAAATGCAGATTCAACACCACATCTCTCAGATTTCAACCCTTAAATCTTTCGGGGGCTGTTTCTTCATCGGTGAGCATACAATATAAGAGGGCGGATCAATTGCTTACGGTTCGTACCTGGCTCGTGTTCGAAAACACATGTGACATCACGACCGGTGTCATCAGTTTTTGCTTGAACACTTTCGCCCCTTTCATCTTTTCGGGTGGGAAGCGAGCCTATCAGAAATCCATATTTGGCGACCCAGTCCTTCTCCAAACTATCCTTTTGGAATCGAAGGAGCTTAAACACCAATTCCTCCTCCTCTCTATTCTTCAAGTGCTCAAGCTTAGGATTCAACACCACTTATTTCATCTCCATCTTGGTCCATGTTGCACACGCTACCTTTTGGTCAGTGATTGAAAACGCTTCATGTGGAGGGATCAGTTACTCACGATACTTAGGCAATAACCAAATGCAGGTGATATCACGACTATTAGCATCAATTTTTGTCCATACGTTTTGGCCGGTGTGAAGTTCGCCAGGCCAACCTATATGGATGCCGTTTTTGGTGGTATGTTCGGAGAGGAGTTTTGGGGTTGGAAAATACTTGGAGGTAGAGGGGCCTTGGGACGAAGCGCCCACTTGGAGCGAGGAAGTCATTTGGGATTGACTTGGAAGATTGACAATTGCCATGCCATCGTGGTGTTAGGGTTCCAATTCCACTTCTTGTGGCTGACTCGACATCTCCACTTTTTCTTATTGTGGTTAACGGGTTGGGAAGTCTTTTGGGAGAGTTTTCTTTTGCTTGTTCGGCTATTTTATTGAGCTGCAAAGAGGAAGCTGAAGACAAGAAGGTCTTGGATTTTTAAAGTACTTGAGAAACAGCAATGCGTTTTCATATATCTTTGCGGTACTATTATTTGCTTTCTCTGAGAAGCACGTAAGACAAGCGGAAAAGCGTTTTTCTGAGGAATGACCACGACAAATCTGGCAGCAAAGCAAGAATACTTGCTTTTAGGCTTTTAATCGGGAAGCTGCAAGTATCAGGTGGATAGTAAGATCATGTGCCGTCTTTACAAACAAATTTCGACATCTGGAAAGTGAACATCCCAAGGGTAGGCATGTGTAAAGTTAAGATCCGGAAAATAGACACAAAGAAGTCTGGGCACAACTTTCACTTTAAAAAACACGCATGGGTAATTCAACATTGTTGTAACAGAGCCAGGAATTGAAACCTTAATTGTCTTTTGTGACCTTGACTTGATTTTATAGAATAAATGAAAGGCATCAATGATCAAACATATACTTGTCCGGGGTCGTGTGGGTGAGGGTTTTTAATTTTACTTAACATTTCATCTAATTCAATTGAGAATAAAAGAGTTCCGTTGATTCGAGAGAAAACGATGATGACAGAGGGTAGCCGTTCAGGAGAATAGTTGAATGTAGGCGTGATCATCCCACCTTATATGTTGGCTTTACGTCCGTAAGACGCACCAACAACCCCTTGATGAATCCTAGTTAGGAAACAACGAAGCAAAGTGAAACAAAGTGTGTCCCATGACATCTATTGAGTCAACTCTAGCGCCATGAAATAATAGCAGATGTGCCAGATTCATTGCATGGCGCGTTCGAAACGTTAAAAGGAACGGAGGAATTTTTGCAATATCAGCAGCTTTAGGTAGACTCTACCCCGTTCTATTCAAGGAGCCTTACCTGAGCGATGATAGGCAGGAAGGTAAAAAAGAAGGTAGCTAATTGCCTGACTTATTCGCCAGTCTATTTGAGATAGGCTCTCAAGGTACTTTACCCAGGAAGGGAGCTTTTGCTCGATACAGTATTGAGTTAATG
>LLCD01000455.1:0-18686 GCA_001414355.1 Hymenoscyphus salicellus
GTCCATTCTTTCTTCCCTTTCTCTCATTTGCCCTCTGCATACGCTCATTCCTCCTAACCTTCTCTTTTCGATCTCTTCGTCCATCTCCTTGTCTCTCTGTGCCCTCCTTTCTCTCACGCTCCTTCTTCTCATCCACCTCAACAATCCAGTCTTGCTCTCCCTGCTTATTCTTTCCCTTGTATCCCCATTTGGGAACCCATTCTCCAGTGACTTCATCGTAGACCAACTTCTTCTTCTCTTCGGCGGTCTTCGGCTTGATACCCTTCTTGGCGGCGAATTTCTCCCATGTAGTTTGCGCTTTTGGTGGGGGTAATGGCTAGGCAGGTATGTTAGTTGAAAGTTCGGAGAATTGATGTGTACTATGAGTGGTACTGACTTTTTCTCGAGGCAATGAAGTTTCGATCGCAGGGAGGGAAAGTAAAACTCCAGATGGTGTGCTTTGAATTGGGCAAGTGGTCAAAAGCTGGTTCAGTAGCGCTTGTGCGCCATCTCGCGCAGTAGCTGCAAGGTCATCTTCGAGGTTTTCGCGACCGGTCAAGACGAGAGGATTTGGGTCGGAGGCGAGGAGAAGACCGAGGTCGAAGGTATATGGTGTAGGCTTATTGACGGTGATAGGAAGGGGTTTCTTCGCGCCAGCCTCGTCGTTCATAGTAGTGTCCTCCATGGTTGATCAATCGGAATGTTGAGAACTCAGAAGATGTCGATATGGAGGGGAGCTGGGCGAGCTTATCGGAAAATAAATTTGGAGAATCAAGAACTTTTTGGAGAGCCGCTTTAGCTTTGCGCCGGAGCTACCTTTCTCCGCGCCCCCATACAATTTCTTGACAGCCTCGACAACCTCGCCATTCGAGAGATATCCTTCAACAACGTTAACAATTGCGTGCTCAGTACCTACTGAACGCAGAAATATGGCGGCAACAATTAATTGCTGGAAATGCCTCTCGAGGCCCAGCACTTCGGCAATCCAATTGAGCTCACGAGTAGCTCGTGTCGCGGCATCCGCCCCCTTCTCCTCCACCTCTACTCAGCTCGCCATGCCAGTTCCTACCAAGAAATCACTCGCTACAACGAAAGGAAAGAAGGCAACTCTAAAGATCAACAAGAAACCCCGAGCAAAGGATACCAGAAAGCCGCCGGCCACCGGGGAGAGAAAAGCACTGAGAAAACGAATCGTACTCAGCAACACAAATGCGCTGGAGGTAGCTGGTATGGAGGATCTTGGCCCCGAAATGGTGGATGCCATTGGAAAGGGCACTATAGAGGGAGAGCCTGGGTCTGCGTTTGTGGGGAAGGTCGTGGGATTGCCAGGCGCAACCGTCGATTCTTTGCGGGCAATCGAGGCATTTAAAACAACTCAAGGCTGGGGATTATTTCGAAGGCCGGGTTTACTTGTCAGGAAAGAGGCGGTTGAGTTGACAAAAGCTCTACTCGCTGCAAAAAAAGAGAAAACCACAATCAGATTGATGCTTGATGGGGATAAGGGCACGGGAAAGAGCATGATGCTTTTACAAGCACAAGCCTCTGCATTTGCCAAAGGCTGGATTGTTCTCAATATTCCTGAAGGTATACTATTCTGTGTCACAGATGGCTGAATGATTTGCTAATATGATCATAGCACAAGAGCTATCCAATGCAGTCAACGACTATGCGCCAATTCCCGGAACCGACCTATGGGCCCAACCCACCTATACCGCAGAATGGCTCTCTAAGATTGGCAAAGCCAACAACAAAATCCTAGATACCCTCAAGGTGAAAAACACCCACAACCTTCCTGTTCCAATACCGGCAGATATCACCCTCTCCCGACTCTGTGAACTTGGATCCCGAGACTCGGACATTGCATGGTCCTTCTTCCAAGCATTCTGGACCGAAATAAACCTTCCAGGTCGACCCCCGCTCCTCTTTACTTTGGATGGAATGAGTTATATCATGGGGATGAGCGAATACCGTGATCCTGAGAACAAATTCATCCATTGTCAGGACCTGGCACTGGTAAAACACTTTATGGATCACATTTCCGGCACTGCCAAACTTTCAAATGGTGGTGCTATTATTGGTGCAACATCGAGAAGTCACAACCCTATCTCTCTCTCCATGAATTTGGCCATAACCCAAGCTTTGGAGAGACAAGAGAAGCGAGAAGTTACACCAAAAGATCCATTTGAAAGGAAATACGATGAGAAGACCACGAAGGCTCTCCAAACCGCCTCAGCAATGAAGATTGGTGGATTGAGCAAAGAAGAAGCTCGTGGGTTAATGGAGTATTGGGCTGCGAGTGGTGTGTTGAGACAGAGAGTTGATGAGCAAACTGTTGCTGAGAAGTGGGCTTTGGCTGGGCATGGTGTTGCTGGTGAGATACAAAGAGGTGCTTTGAGGATGAGGATATGAGACACGAAGGTGTGTGTTTTCTGTACCATAGAAAGTCCCAAAAGCTTGGTGACCTGTCCATATGTCAAATTATATTGTTGTATTACCAGTTTACCAAAGGCGAGGAGTGGTCAGTCTTTGAAATTCACTTCCTCCTTCCCCTCCAGGTTCTCTCTATTATGCGGGTCCTCGTCAAAACCTCGATTCTTTGTTTGTTAAACTAATTCCAAGACTAATTCGTCTCCACTACTACAAGCCAACAAAGCACACTCGCGACTGTCATTGCCTCTAGCTAAAGCCATATCTTCCTTTTCTTATTTCTCAGTTTCAGGTTTCTCCCAACAGCCTTTCCACATGCAAAGGCAGGCTGAGTAGAGGAAGCACGCAAACAACACCAAACTCCAGAAGTTCACCTTTACAGCCACCCTTCAACGAAAGCAATCATGAGCTCAAAAGTCAAACAAGAACTGCCACCAGGCGATACCAAGGCTGAAATGCCAGTCAAGAATGGTAAGTGTATCACTACTCTTCTCTGCTTGGTCGATCTAACATCTTTCACGAAGAAAATGTGGAGACTGGTTCCTCGGATGCCTCTGATAGCGATGAATGGTCCGATAATGATGATTCTCAACAATCTGATGTAGAGATGGAGAATCTTCAAACTCATACTCTCATTCCAATTCAAACTTCAGTTGATATGGGAGAGAATATTTGGAGAACTACAGGAACTCAATTTTCGGTACCTTATGAAGAGGGAAAGAAGAAGAAGATATTTGATGATGGCCTTGAGGGGGACGAGATCGATGATAATGATGAGGAAACTGATACGGATGGTAGTTCGATTGGGGTTATGGATGATAAGCTGATGGTGGATGACGAGCTCGCTGATTCTGAAACTCATTCGGCAGACGAGGATACCACGACAAACCCCGTTTCTTCCTCAAACGACGAGGATGACCAATCGAAACTCGAAGATGCTGATGAGGTTGAAGAAAATTCCGGAGAGGAATCGGAAGAGGAATCGGACGAGGGACCAAAAGAGGACAATGAAAACCCAGACTCAGATTCAGATTCAGATGTGGACAGGACATTCGATGAAAACCAACTCGAGAGCGAGACAATCTACACTAATCCCCAAACAATAGGCCATGGTTCCGATGACGCTTGCAATTTTCGGTGCGAGGCATCAGTTACAAAACGCAAGGAGGCTATCGTCGAATTCTGGCCCATCAAATCTCCAGAGCCCAAGTCGGGCAAAGAGACGACATGGGGAGAACAATATGTAAGTCCATGCCTCCTGCTCTCAACTTTCACTTACTAACAACCCAAATTAGTCTGAATTGTACCGGCTAGCTATTATGGCGGCTCGATATGGTTCTCACGCTGCATATGAGATGCTTCTCGCGCTACCAGACATCAACCAGGGTTTCTCGGGAGGCTGGCTCTTCGATTACAAGTTTGAGCCTACGTTGAAGGATCACCCAGTTATTTCAAGACGTTGGGTATTTCGCTCTGCTCATTTGATTGATGGCAATAGCACAAGGGAGGCGAAAGCGAGCAGGGTAAAACCAATGGTCTGGCCAGTTAAGAAGAAAGGTCCCGTTCTGCCTTCGATAATTGAGCCCTCCGATGATTAAATAGAGCAGAACAATGGGTTCGTATCGGTCCTCTCATCGGGCGCAGATGACTTGAATTCGGCAGGAGATTACGAAGCAGTTGTAATACAGGAAATAAATGAATATCTTGCTTTTTCCCGATATTATTCCACCGCGTGAGAACCGCTTTCTGAGTCACTATGGTGACGACGAGTAAGTACTTGAGGAACATTTTGGAGACCATCCTGTTATGTCAAAGCGCTGGGTTTTTCACTCGGCGCATAAGGATAATTCTCCTATCGTTGTTGAGGAGAAGAGGAAAAGGTTGGAGGCATTTCCTTTACCGGATCGTAGAGAAAGTTAGAGTTTGGAGATTGGATATCGGGGAAGTGACTTGGATTTGGCTGAGGATTATCTGGGTATTTAATGGGATGATGGAGGGAAGAAAAATATATCATGGTGGGCCGACAGGATAGCAAAAAAGTTGGCATAGTTGGTAACGCAATACATATCATTACTTACTTCCAGTATCTCTTCAGTGCGTTTCTCTTTATACTTCTTAAATAGTGGTTTAGATATTATCTAATACAAATAGTAACTTGTTCCCTTGTCTACTTGTTGTAGTTTGGGTCGTTATTTCCCTCAACTTAATAAGCCTCAAGTGCCACAAAACAATCCTCCTTTTCCCACGTACGCTCTTCACTTCAAAAACATCACGATTCAAGGTGCAATGTAAAATTAAAGTAGATTAAATAGCACAATTATCTCTGGGTATCATTGCTCATGCTAATTTATCTCGAAAACTATATACTTTCTTTTCTTTCATCACCAACCATGTTGGAATTCATCATAAATTAGAAAATCGTCGTTCTATCATTCAACGCCTCCGCTTTCTCCCTCAGGGGCAGAAACCCAATCCAGAAAACAGAAAATAAAATACAAAAACACGAACTCATCGTTCATATTTCGGTAAGATCTCGGTATGATGAGGCGGAGAATACTGGTGTCCATATTCATCTTCTTCGGTGAGGACGGGAGCAGAAGGTGCATGATGCAGAGGTGGCTGTCTTGCTCGACTACTTCCTTCACCAGCATTATCATCTTCATCGGAGAAAAACTCCACGGGTGCACTGGCTTCGCTAAGGAGTCGACGGCGTTCCAGTTCTTGTTTGTCATCTGTGGGGTCCAATGATGCGTTGGGATTGAGGCTTTCGAGGGGTGGTGCAGAGGGACCGTGGGGGTTAGCAACGTCTGATGAGGGGGCGGAAAAAGGAGGCGCGCTGGGTCCTGCGAGAGGAGTCTCGCTTTCGGCATCGTAGAGTTCATCTAATGATTCAAGGGGATGTGTAGAAGGAGCTGATGGTCCGGGTGGTGCCCGGAATGAAGAGAATGGTCCATTTTGATTGTCGGTGGGGGGGGGTTGGCTAGGTAGAAGACGTTCTTCGGCCCGGCGAAGACGTTCTTTTTCACTTATGCCTTCGTCTGCTTGTGGGTGGGGGACAGAGATTTGAAAATGTGTTGGTTGAGAGTGTTCATGGGGATAGAACTGCTCTTGGCCGTGGCCATGACTATAATCCGCGGGTGGATAATTGTAGTCGTGGTAGTCCTCATTGTACTGATTTTCATAGTACCCGGGGTATGGATATGGATTTCGCGGGTCGCCATTCGTGGCATGTTCTGGATATTGGAAAGCTTCTTCAAAAATGGCGTCATGTCTGGGTGGAGGGGATTCTGGAGACGCGACCGCCCAGTCGTTGGTTTTCTTGGCTGAGCTGTTTCCTCTGCCTCGTTTTCCACGGCTATCCGTTGATCCTACAACAACCTCGAAAACGGAAGCAACGACACTCTTCTCCCGTCTGATGTGATCAGTATCGACGATGCTTATACCGAAGGCGGCCAGCATGCTTGGGTTGGTATCAGTTCGAGTACCATTAGTAGCTCCGAAATTCGAAACTGATGCAGGAACATGACCAGCAAGCTTCCCGCCAAGATCAACCACCACCTCGACGAAATATTTAAACGTAATCATTTGGCCTGGAACACAGGATATCGTTGGAAAAGCGTCTTCCGGTACCCTGACTGATGCGTTGACAACAGCAGTAAGGCTCGAGGGATCGACTAAAATTGGTGCGAACGTTTGTGCCAGGTCCTTTCGGAACATGCTGCTTGACCCCGCAGATGTCAGCGACAGCCCACCAAGACCAGTCTTGGATTTTGGGTAGTATTCTTCGTGTTTTAACCTTTCCGCCTGCTTCCCTTTAATATCTTTGAAAAGCGATAAAGGTGGTGCCGAATCTATTCTTCCTTGTCGGTAAAGAGTAATTATTATGCCATGCATACTTTTGATGGCCTTGGAGTGTTGTATGGAAATTTTCAGCGGGATATTATCTCCGGGAAGGCATCCAGATCTGAGGCACTCTATCGTTGCAGTGATGGTCTTTTCCGATAGAGATACCTTACTACCAGTTCCTTGGCTATCTCGAGCCGACCTGGAAGCAGAGGGCACAGGACCAAGACGAAAACTGAGGCCCGTACTACTGCTGACCGTACTGTCCGCACTTGTAGCTGCGCTGTGAATGCTGTGTGCATCACCGCTGACCACAGGACTTCGAGGATTTGCCGTATGGTCTGTCGAACCACATTGACTTGCAGAATCATCGGGTCGCGGGGAGTGATTTGTTCGAGCTGCCTCGCTCCCAGAGCTTGGATCGTGTGCATCGCCATCCTTGGGTTTGACAACCTTCTTCTTCTTCGGTCGCCTTGCGATCGGTTCGAGGGATATCGTTCGAGGCTTGGGGGCGAGCATCGGGCCAATGTCTACTGTCTCGACAAGATTTATCTTTTGGTCACAACTTGAGGTGGCAACAATCGAGGTTGGTCGTGTTACTGTTGCTGTGATTAGGTAGGATATTCGCCCTCTCTCAAACTGCATGTTGATCAGCAATTTGCGGTAGAGTGGAAGGGCATATGGAAGCACTCACATCAATGCTTGTAGGGAGCCCTTTCCTGGGGAACTCTAGCTCAAAGTTAAACTCATATATGCCGGCATCGAGACGGCCTTCTCCACATAGAGTGACTTCATCGTTGAATAACGAGGCGTGGCCGTTGCCAAAATATTGCGTCTTTCTTGGATCCCCAGCGGCAGCCAACTCGGGATCCACGGCTACCGGTTCGTTCGTATCGTTGGGATTCTTGAAAACTCGAACGACGCCATGTAAACAGACGGTAATGTGAGTGATTCGTACTGGCTTGACGATTGTGAGGACTACAGCGCCTTCGACCACGTCTCCCGGTGAGTACTGTCGATGGGGTTCCTTCGGGCGGATGTGGAAGTCGGTGAGATTTCGCGTGCGAGACTTGAGGGGGTTTGTGAATCTCGAGAACAGCGACCTTTTTTCAGAAGGCGTCGTCGATGCCGTTGAATTGGCATAGGCGCACATGCTAGAAGTCGTGGTGATATGTTTGCTTTGCCAAGAGGTATTCGAGATTGCCAAGTCTACAATCCGGATACTTTGACAGCGGTCACACGAAAGGACTGGCAGAACAAGTTCGAGGAGGTGCACTTCGAAGCTGGGCACTCTTGGGGGGGTGGTACGATGCAAGCCAGCGTATGAACGCTGATTAACGCTGATCACGCAACAAATGGATGGGCAGGAGAACTGCGCGGAAGGGCCGGGTGGGTATGGACTCGGGCAAGAGAGGTTGAGGAGACGCGTTTGCAATTGTCGGGTCGCAAGTTTGCGCAGGTTAGGTTGCAGGTCCTGGTCCTGGGACTCTTCTCAGGGTGAGGCCGGAAAAGTCAGAGCGTTTCGTATGGGGGAGATGCTCCAACACCAGCGTCTCGACGAGAAACATTCGGCATGGGGGATTGTGGATCTGATGATGAGATTAATTATCCGGAAATAGAGAAGAAGGAAAAAAGAGAATAAGGATACGAGACGAGACGAGAGCGAGAAACTACGACCTTCTTAGACCGTGAGGGTTCGTAGCAATCGTGGCTGAGCCAGCTACTGCCCTGTCCGATGTGCAGCAGCTGGGTGTGTTTCTGTACTAGCGATTTTTGAAACTAATGTGCTCTCTCTCGTTCTCTTACGGACTTTTATTGAGAGTCGACCATTGCCGTGGGTTTCTTCACCGTCCGCATATCTGGTGGTCTCCTGTCCCTCCTCATTTCGTGCTGGTTGTCCTCCTCTCACTCGGATTCCCTCCGCGCTCACTAAACCGCTCCGTACTTCGTATTCTTCAAGCAACTCTGCTTATCCTCTCCCCTCACGCGGCCGTCTAGCCCTCGTGAGGTCCGAGCTGACTCGTCAGGAACGGTGTGATGGTGGGAGTGTACAAAGCACACGATTCGTCCAGCTGGGAGTACCAACCGGCTCCGTGTCCCCCTATTCCCCATTGAACCACTTCTCTCTGCAGCACACAACTCCACCCAGGAAAATTGAAGAAATCGATAACATCGTGGCACAGCTGGCAACTCCTACCGGATCTCCTTCTGAGCCTCTCGGTAATGACGGTGAGCACTGAGCACTAAATGACGGCGCCGGGTGAGGGGGTTGTTGTGCGTTCTTGGAAGTCTTGGAAGAGCACTGGAGGGGTCCAATTTACGGAGCCATTTGTTGGTCTTCTTTCATCTCCCACAAATCGCCGGCTTTCTTTTACGCCGTTTCTCAGAACCTTATCTGGGCGCCGCGCGATAAAAAAGCTTGACTCAACAAGCGGGTCGGGTGGCGGGTATTGTGCCAGAAATGCTTGAGGCGATCCCCTGGCATTGATTGTGACACGACGATAGGTCGAGGCACATTTCGATCCCTGATTTTCAGTTGGCTGACTGAGCAGACCACAATATATGGAACTGTTTCACAACCGCATGCATCAGCATCATGTTGGTCTAATTGGGGACTGTATACTTTCCTGAAATATTGAACGACACGATTGCGAACATGTTTGACTGGACCCCTAAATGATAGTAGCAGAAACATCAGGCGACTGGTGCAAAAGAAAACTGAAACATTCAGTAATACCGGTATATTATCAGTATGTATGCAACAAAAGCAACTCGTTATCCCACAAGCTCCTGCCATTCTATGGTCCTAACATTCTCTCAGAAAGCAATTCCAACTTCATGCGTGGAAGCCTAGATCCTTCAAACCCTCACCAACCACGTATTCGTTACCGCAGGATTGTGCCATGAGATTCGCAACTTGAGTTCGGTCGTTGAGTATCTGGGATATGAACGATTCCAGAGCCTCAATGTTGTCTGTACATCTAACGGCAGCATTCCGAAACTTCTTGCTCTCCTTGGTCTTGAGTAAAATCTCGGCTGGGTCGTGATCACTGTAGCATGCCAGCTCCTTATCGAGCACCTCCATTTCCTTCAACAGGGCCTCGTGGGCTTCCAAGAGAGCTTTGCGGTCCAAGCCTTGATTGTCAAGCATCTCGTCATTGTCGTTGCGCTTTGCCGTCTCGTCCTCGATTTGCTTCTCTGTATCGGTGATGGAACTCAGAAGCTTGGTTTCCTCCGCTTTGAGGCTTTCAATCTTGTTCTCCTTGGCCTTCTTCGCGTCGGACGTGAAGCACCAGTACCAATTGCCACTTCCGATCTTCTCGACACGTATGAGGTTTTCGTCGTGAAGCGCTTGAAGATACTCCTTGACTTGCATTCCGTTAATGGCTGCTACCGACTGAAGACATTTTTCGAGTTCCTTGAGGGTGTAGACGTTCATGGAATTCTGAAAGAACTCTAGAATCTTTTGCGACTGCGGAAGATAGTCAGTATTGCCATTTGCAAGCATGCTTGGGGAGGAGACAGAGTCTCAACTCCCCGAAATAACCTGCAAGGGCGCTCACCTTAGCCGCGGGAGGCAGGTTCTTGGGAGCCTGAAAAAACGTGAGTGAAAAAGTCAAGAAGTGAGAGCAGGGTTGAGTTACCATTGCGTTCTCTGGAGAGTCGCTCTTTCTTAACACGTCACTGCGCCTATGTTGGATGGTCAAACGCGATGTTCGTGTCGTGCTTGCCGTGTCGAGGGTGAATTTTGATAAGAAGCCCAAGGTTGACCCCTCCCCACACCTCTCAATTTTTTTAAGGAAACCAAAAAAGGGCCAGGTCAACAGTAAAAAGACGCCCTAAGCTCATTCTTATACTACTTCTTGGCAAACAAAATTTCTTCTACTTTACATTGATGTGTCCCACGCCAGCCCCAAAAGCCTTGAGATTGACAACCTTGAGCATTTCACCCACTGCAACCCCGGAACCTAAAGACTGACATTCTTGAGTAAAGATGTAAGGCCTATTACTTAATCCGGGCGGGGAATAGGCACGAGCTTTTTGCTATTTTTTTTTTGGTAACTGGCTTGGTCTTTTTGTTCTTCCGAAAGTTTATGGGTCTGCTTTTCAAAATAGAGATTCACTATTCCTCTTGGTACAGTGCAGCGAAATTTAATAAAGAGTTAGGTGCTTGCCTTTTGACATCTACAGACTCCATGGGCTCCAAATTGTGGGCACTTTCTTTCGAGGTAATATCCACCGTCTCCCACTCGCCTTCAAGGCAAGACAAAGTCAAGCACGACCACTCTCCTCAATTTTCCAAAGGTCCTGGTGAAAATCGACAAAAAGTCCGATGTCTCCAGCATTTTCACATCTACAAGTGGCTCGCCATCGTATCCATCACCAGACCAAATCTTCTCAAAATTTGCATATCCTTTACTTTTCTGGCTCCGCAGTATGCTCAAACTGGAATCCGAGTTTCCTGGCAAGATCAGATAGACATTGTTCTTTCTATCGACGCAAATTTTCGCCCTCAATCCAGTCTCTGTTGGTTGCGACGTGTGCTCTATCTTTTTCTTCGTCCATTTTCCTGTCGAATGTCAGCCGCAATATCCACAAAAGCTGTGCGATTTTCCAACCTGCAACATCCCTGTGGTACACCATCCAGTGCTCAGAAACCCCATTTGAACCAGCCAACAACTCGCGATTGAGTGCCCAGAATCCACCATCCCAATCCGCGGCCTGACCTTCCTGGTTCAAAATACCGCTTCCCATGGGTATATCGAAGACACGAACCCCGTCCGCATCTGGCATGATCGAGTTTTGCGCGCCAAAGGTTTCGTCTCCCTGTATACATGCCAGTATTTTACCAGTTGAGGCTTTCCAAGTCTGGCCCATATCTTCCGAATACGCATAATTGAGATCGTGGTTGTTACACGGACCATTTGGGCCAGCTTGCTGTTTATGTGCATTTGGATCTGTTGATTCAAAGGCCACGAAGTTACGGTAGCACCAGGAGACGTGGACTTTATTCAAGCGGTAGTCGAATCCGTTCACGTACGGGTTGTTTTTGACACCGGTGAGGTACTGTCCAAGATATGTGTACTTGTGATTTGCTGATGAGTATCGGTATAATATATCAGACCCTTCTCCGGCTCTGTCAAGGTCAGTCATGCGCTGATATCATTGATCAAGGTCCCTCCCTGACTTACTGTCCAATTCGATAGGTGAGGAGCAGATCGTCACCAACGTTCAAATACCGAGGATAGCTCACTTCTTTCATCATCTCGCTCGACTCCAGACCTGGCAAGAAGTCCTGGGTTTCAGTGAATTGGGATGTTGACCAGCTGTCACCCTTCTCCAGTTTGGAAACTCGGTATCTCAGTCTATGGATTGTCAATGGGCTTTTTTGAAAAGTGCATGGGAGCTCTTACTTATCACAATGATGATCAAAAGCCAAATGAATGGTTCCATCCCCTTGACAGATGCCAACAGATATGGTATTATGCCCATCATCTGCTGTTTGTTTATAGTCTTTGAACGTCAGCGTATCCCATGTTTCTCCTTCCTTCAGTCGTAGTACCGCTCGTCTAGCAATATTCACGTAGCAAACGCTGTTCTCTGCATTTTCCTGTTCTTCTGTATAATATACAACGTATTGATATCCGTTGATTGTAGTTATTGCATTTTGTTGAAAACTATTGGCGTTGATGCGATGGGCTTTACTTCTTGGATCCTCCCCGAGATCACTTAATCGTGGTTCTTCAAGCATATTTCGGTTCTCATCAATCACGCAAGTATATGATGATATTCCTCGTCCTGGTCGCTCAAGTGTGTGCTCAAAACTGTTAAAGTAGCTTTGTACCTCGGTCACAGTCAAAAAACAACGTCGCATCTTCGGAGACTTCTTCCTCACTTTAACCTATAGCAGAAATAGCACCATGCAATACCTCCCATCCAAAAGAATCTTCCGCCTATCCCATCAGGCAGATAATCTGCATGCTAGCAAGCAAACCAAGAAACAAGACGCACATCTCCCGGATTGGCAAATATCCCCGCATTATCTGCCGCGTGCCTAGTCCCCGCATTTCTCTACCCCGGAATCCACTCTGATTGGGGAAGAGGGTCTTGCGCACCAATCAAATTCTTGGAAATGCTTGGTTTCTGAAGCATGTAGCTGTTGGTGGTTGGTTTAAGCTTACTGCAATGGGTATTTTTCTTGTGATCCTGGGGTTGGGGTTAGGGATTTGATGGCATGTGGTGGTTTTTTCGTCGGGGGTAAATGGGGATAGATGGGAATGGTGAGGGGACCCCGCATGGGTTGATTCACCCGAGGAATGGTACGTAGTTACTTGTTATTTTTCCTTATCTTGAAGTGTTTCTTTTTCATTTGATCTTTGGATTTCATCTTCCTCTTCTTTTGTTTGTCGACATCGAGATATTCAAGATGATGTTCCTCAATAGCAAGAGTAGCAAGGTCGACAGGACCGCCCTCGCGGAGGCTTCCCACTTGAATAACAAAGTAGGACCATGGTGGAAAGATAAAGGACTTCTGAAATTGAATTTCCTCATCTTCATTCCTATTATGAGCGAGTATGTTCAAGGTTATGATGCCAGTTTAATCAATAATGTCCAGCAATTGCCTGTTTGGCGAAAGGGTACACTTCATCCTTCTCCTCTTCCCTTCAATTCTCTCTGGAATAAGAAGCTAATAATCTTCTCATTCCAGAATTCCACAACCCAACGGGATCCCTTCTCGGAGTTCTGAGTGCCAGTTATTGGGTTGGAAACGTCATTGGTGTGGGTTTCATCACACCACTTAGTGATAAATATGGCAGGAGAATGGCGATGTTCTTCGGGAGTTTGGTCTGTATTCTGGGCACAGCTTTGTGTACTGGGGCTGTAAATGCGGGGATGTTTATCACTGGACGGATATTGTTGGGTATTGGAGGCGTGGTTGTCGGTGCTATTGGACCTGTAAGTTTTAACATCTTGAGCAATTGATAAAGAAGAGAGGGGATGCTAATTGCGATAGGTACTTGTTGCTGAATTGGCGTATCCTAGCCAACGTGCTACTGCTACTGCCTTGTCGAATACCCAATACTCTATGGGTGGGTTTTGCCAGTCCTCGAAGCTATTCATGAAGACTAATTGTTTCTAGGTGCAATTGTTGCGGCATGGATCACTTTTGGAAGTTTCCGGCTTCATTCTACCTGGGCATGGCGAATTCCATCTATTTTCCAAGCTCTCCCTTCGGTTCTTCAAGCTATCGTAGGTTTACTTCTATTTCCGAGCTCGCAAGCCACACCACCAAATTTCAAGAGCACAATCAACCCATCTACATCAAACGCAACGAGAACTAACAGCATCGCAGGGAATTTTCTTTCTCCCTGAGTCACCGAGATGGCTCGTCAGCAAAGGTCGCGAAGAAGCAGCTCTCAACGTCCTAGCCCATTACCACGGAAATGGTGACCGAGAAGACGCAGTTGTCCAATTCGAATACCAAGAAATCATAGGAACCATCGAATTGGAAATTCAAGCTGCGAAGACTACATGGGGTGATATTTGGCGGGGACCAGGAAACAAATGGAGAATCTTCATCATGATTTGGTTTGGAATTTGTAAACAATGGAGTGGCAACGGAGTTGTTTCTTATTATTTACATACTGTGAGCTGGTTTCAAGACGAGGGTCTCGGGTGGTGCTAATGTGATTTAGATGCTTAATGATGTCGGAATCACGACTACGCTTGATCAAACTTTGATTACTGCCACTTCTCAGATGTTCTCTTTCGCTTGCTCGGTTGGATTCGCCTTCCTCCCAAGTCGAGTTGGAAGAAGACCTCTATTGTAAGTCTCACTCTCAATCCCTTTTCAAACAGGCAACTGATCTTCACATCCAGACTCTGGTCCATGGCCGGTATGTGGGTAGTCTTTACCATAATAACAATCCTCACCGGCGTCTTCACAAAAACCCACTCCAAACCCGCATCCTACGCCTCCGTAGCATTCATCTACCTCTACTCCGGTGTCCATAACCTCGGATGGACTGGCGCCATGATGCTCTACGTTGTCGAAATTCTTCCTTATTCTATGCGCGCTAAAGGTATCTCACTATTCTGGCTCATCACAGGTATAGCGGGAGCATTCAATACCTATGTCAATCCAATTGGTTTGAAGAGGTTTGGCTATAAGTTTTACTACTTTTATGTTGTTTGGATTGCTGTGGAGTTCGCTGTTGTGTTTTGGCAATGTCCGGAGACTATGGGGACTAGTTTGGAGGACGTGGCGCTTATTATTGATGGGGACGAGGCGAAGATAAGTAAGGCCAGCCCGGTTGTTGAGGCACTGGGGAGGAGGGATGAGAAGGAGGTCACGAACCAGGCCGTCGTGGAGCATATTGAGAAGAGTGGGTGAGAGGGTAGGACGGGACGGATTTGCTAGGGATATTTTCATGAATCCATTTTCTAGGCGTCTATGCTGAGTTGAAGTCGCTCCTTCCCTGATTAGAACACGGCTCATACAGGGAGGGTATCTCGTAGCAGATCAGGAAGATAACCTGGGAATGAAATCTTAGGAGAACCATCACTTAATGGAAATAGGGCATTTCATTGTTGACTTTCAGTGGAAGCATGTCAAATTACAAAATGCCCCTTCTTTCCATCAGTAAGAGTTGGATGTACTGCTCTCCGACTTCCATGTTAACGCCCCTTCCCTTGCGAGTAAATAACTATCCCAGATGTTGGGAACAAATTATATTATTAACCTAAATGTTCGACACAATAATCCTTCATTGTCCGAATCACCAGAGCTAGCTATTACTACTTTCCTTGTCAATGGCAGTAAAAGTTACATTTTGAGCGTAGTAGAAGTCCAGGGAAAGTAATCTCCCCAACTCTTGCTTTGTACACTGCCACTTCAAGCTTTCATTCGGTACTGATTGCGAGGTTATTGTCGTTAGGATTTCAGAAGTTACTACTTCATTCTAACAGAAGAAAAGGAAATTGCTGATATCAGAACCAAAGGTCCCAAGAAGAGAGCCAAAGGCATTGTGCCAATTTGTTCCGAGTATTGTCGGTTGTAAACACCTTACTTCGTGCACCCATTCACTTTATTTCGATTTCAAATTCATTCTTCAATCTTTGTTCTTTTAGGTCAATATCTTTCAACTCATCTACTTCTCAGCACCAGAATACCAGTGTTCCTCTTGGATTTGGGAGTTAGATGATACTTTCCAGCTTAAATATCTCTAAATATAATCTCACGGTACTCAGCGCTTCAAGGTTTGGAGCTAGAATTTTCGAGTAATCTAGTTTCAAGCACCCAAAAATGGAGAGGCAGTGATTGTACTGTCAGTCTATAAAAAATGACTGTACAATGCTGCCGTAGAAGGTCACTAGCATACCCTCCTCAAGACCTCTCCACAAAAGAAATACCCAGGAACAATCCCTGCTAGATTTCAAGATTTAAAAGGAGAGAACGAGCTCTAGAGGAAAGGTTAAAAGGTTTGAATACGAAGGTAATTAGTTCGCTCTAGCTACTCGCCATGTTTAAATGCAATAATGATAGTTGAGGAATATAAGAAGAGTGAGGTGAAGTCTGATGAGAAATAGAAGTTAGGCCATTTCTATCCAAAGGTAGAAGAATTTATTACTCCTCAAAACCATGTTCCCAATGCACCCGACGCTAGATGTTTTATCCAACCCATTCAATTACCTTTATCAAAAAGTTTATTCTCCGGACCAATCAAAGAAAGAGAAAGATGTTTTCTCCAATCTGTACCATACAAACCCTCACCTCATCAACTCACTCTCTCCCCTCAGAATATCCGCACTTATCACCACTAATTACATGCCTAGTGCTTATATTCTACTTCCTGTCATCAAACTGTTGTCCACAAAATCCCTTACCAACCTTCTCACATCCATCCTTAATAGCTCCAAAATAGTGAGCAAGCAAGTCCGGTAGTATGTGTTCCACTTCATGATCGTTCTATGTTTTCACTTAGTTCATATCCAGTTTTAAGGAAGTAAGGTAAATTTTACATCGTTACAGAGAGTAATAGAAGAACTACCAAAGTATCATAGTTGAACACATGCTCAAGCTTTTATGAACCACAAGTAACCATCGGGAATTCTTTGATAAAGCGCAAGGTTCTTTTCTATATCGTGTTCTGATGCTTCAGTCCAACCGTGTGCGTCTTCCATTTCGGAGCAGCAGAGTAGCTTTGCCTGGTGAGGTGGTTAGAACAAGATTTGCAAAGAGAAGAAATTTGAAATACCTGGCCGCGAGCTTTCACGTTGAGGCCCCTTTCCCTGACTGCAAGTTACGGAAGACCGGAAATTATGTTGCCTGTGGGTATTGAGTGGCTCTAACTGCGAAGTCAGTACTGTGGGATATTACTTTGAAGAAAAGAGCTTACTAGAACGACCCACCAGGTAAGGATCAGAATAATAGGGTTTAGAGTCATGGTTCTGGATTAGCTTTTGGGGTGAGGGGAGTTTATGACTCTTGGTGACCGAAGAGTAAACAAACGTCTCAGCAAGGGTGGAGTGTTGGTTTGATGAGTTTCTGCTTAGCTTGTCGAAGCTTTCATTTAAGGAGAAGTACCTGTGTCTTTACGGTTGAAAGGTTTAGGAGAGTACAGGTCCCCCAGGTGCAAGTACATTGTTTTGTAGATTGGTATATGCTGATCTTGTGAATAGAAGTAGACCGAAACAATAACACATTCTCTTATTCTCAGCTATTGTGTTCAATGAGCTTCAAAGTGATTGTCCAGAAGCTAACAACCAGAAGTGGGGTTTAAAAGAAAGACGTAGTATCTGCTGGAAACTAGGTATCAAAATAGATATCAAGACTCCCTGAATATAGCGGGACTTGAGCCATTGCTATGATCCTACAAGAATGCCAAGTTCACAATTTAGGTACATATCTGGATCTTACTGACAACGCATCGTGCCCCACCCACTGTTTTGACCAGCCAAAGTCTCCCCCACAACCCCGAATATTCAGATATCCTAACCCAGCCTAACAATCACCTGCCAAAAAAGCCTTAGAAACTACATTAAACTTCCTATCATCAAACTGTTGCCCGCAGAAGCCCTCGCCATGCTTCCCACATCCATTCTTGATAGCCCCAATGTAATGGGCAACCAAGTCCCAAAGTACTTCAACTTTATGATCGTTCTATACCCCTTCTTTGTAAATTTCTATCATACAAGAGAAATTCATTTTGTGGTACTTACATCATTGCAAACTATAATCGTTGTACCAATCCAGTCCGCATACACACAGTAACATTTACCAACATCGGCCATATCCAAATAATCCAAGTGTTTTTGAAACCACTCGATGCTTTCCACTAGACCTCGTTCAGTTGTTTCGGTCTAACCGTGGGCATCAGGCATGTCGGAATAACACCATAGCCTTGCCTGGAGATAAAATGGTTAGCAAAACGATATCTTAAATAGATTTAACAGGGCGGTCTCTAATTACTTGGCCGCGGGTTGCAGCTTAGGTCTTCATTCATCAAAAGAAACGTAGGAAAATGATGTATTAAATATTCGGGGCTCGCTAGGAAGTCCGACGACTGTTGTTGGTATTGAGCTACCCTAGTTGTAAGAAATTAGTGAGATGAGTTTCGACTTTGATGGCATGTACTTACTAGACCAATTCCCCATGTAATAATTAGGATCAAGATCTTCAAATGCATAATGTTTAATAGGCTTTGTGGTTCGCAAAAAGAGTACACAAGCGGGTCGAGTGGGTTTCTGCTTAGCTAGTCGAAAATTTTATTTGTGTCTTTGCGGCTGAAAGGTTTAGGATAGTACAAGTCTTGCGAGATGAGGTACAGGGGTTTTAAGATAGTTTAAAGTATAGTAACTGAATTTTGTGAATGTATATCGTTTGATTTCACCGTTCTATGATTGCATTGGTAGTGCCGATAATGCACGTAGTAAGTGTGAATGTCTAGAAGTGGAGATGTATTCAACGGTTACAGTACATGTCTTTTGCGCACCGGCAGTATAGTGCTGGCTAGTTTTCTGACATGGGTAGAATTAATTATTGCTGAAGCCTGAGCCTCGTGACGAAGAATTTTGCGAATGGAATCTTGGAAAGTAGTGAGCGAAGACAATAACTAGATTCTAATCTAATACGCCAGTAGCGGTCAAATAATTGTTCAAGATAAACTGTTTCTTAAGTCAATAATGAGAGTTTAAGTCTGCAAAGAGACAGAAATATGAAAGAACCATAGAAATATAAGAGTTTGAACTATCGCCGTATTACTAACACCTAGTTTTCAATCACTATCGAGCTTTTGGGTGTTCACTCAATTAATAATTTCCACCCAAAGCGCACAGCGCCCCTTCCTAATTCCATGACAAGGGGGGGTAAAGAGAAGAAGCGTCCGACTCCAGGTCCAGTATTACCCCGTTACAATTATCCAATCCCCTCACGA